>JAHHUM010001778.1:558538-578673 GCA_036173005.1 Crenichthys baileyi | reverse complement strand
TAAAATAGTGAACAACTCCTAAATGATTGTCTGTTTTTTTCTTTATCATCCAATCTCTTCATTATTGAAAATTTTACTTTTTCATTTTCCTGTCAGTTAAAAATCACCTAAGAATAAATTTAGAAAAATCATGAAACATCAAACATAACCAGGCACAGAACAGAGAAAAATCTGCATTTGTTGTCCGACAGATGAGAACAAGTGTGAAATTGGATAAGGATAACAGTAGTGGTGACATAACAGACTGTTTTAGGGAGCAGAGCTAGCCTCTGTTTTGTTGCACAGTGAAAAGAGGCAAAAAATATAGAAGTAACTCTTACGTGGAACTCATCTCAAAGAGTCTGTGCATGACACTTATCTGAATATTTCATATCCAATTTTTTTTCTACGTGTACACTACTGGGATGTGTCTCTCAAATGTATACTCATACAAACTTAAGATCTTTTTCCCCACGTGCAGGGGAGCCCTTTCATCTCATTGTCCCCTTTTTGTCCTTGTAACCTACAGCTACCTGTTTTAGATGATTGGGAGTTTTGTACACAATCCAAAACAGGAAATAGGGACAAAGAATCAAAAAATGATAAATGTACGTGTTTTTGAAAGTTTGGAATGCAAAATAGTTGTTATAGGCACAGCCACCAGGGATGCTGGACATCTGCAAGTGCCTTGTATCGTCCTGCTCGTGCTCAGATATCTTCCTCTGTCCAAATCAAACACAAACATAAGCACTGGTAGTCAGCAACATGGCAAAGCAAAAGTTAACTCAGTGGTATTTTCAGCCCAACCCAAAATAAAAATCTATAATATCCATGATGTTTTACAAAATAGTCTTTAAAGACAAATTTCTATTTCATTTGTTTTAGTCTGGGAGAATGTATCTTGGCAGCATTTTGGGAATACTAAGTATTGAACGAGTAATGCTTATATCCGTAGTTATATTTATGATGATAAGGACAGATGTGACAACCAAAAGTACAAACACACACACAGAAATCAAAGCAGTTAAGTCCATAGATCAAGTTTGGTGTAATAAATGAATGACACTGACAATATCATATGAATACCTGAAAAAGCCAAGAAACCATCTGAAATCTGTCAGTGTTCATATTACAATGTTTCATATTACAAAGGTGCTGCACAAGAAGCATCTGATGACCGGTACTAGCAAACCTTTCTAACTTTACTGTGGCAAAACATATTGATAGTTACATTGGTTACAGACATACTCCTATACTTCTATATGTTTCAATGTGCACCACTGGGGTCATAAGGGTAGAGAACATAACTTCAGCATAAACTAACAGCAACCAGATGCTCCTGACAAGATTCCTGAAAGAGGATACAAAATTAATAATCAGATAAGCCTCTCAGAGAGCTTAATAAAAGACCTGGATTTATTCTTTAAGCATTTGTGATAGTTGACTATGAGTATTTTACATGATTGTGGAAGAATTTTTGCCATTTTCGCCCACTCTACTTTGCAGAATATTTTATTTCAGCCAGAATGGTGTTCTTTTTGGTCAGCAGTTATTTTTTACTTATGAACTCTCCAGTGGTGGCCATTTTTGCAGAGTCTCATTTTTTTGGTTTCTTGTTGTTGCTGATTTTGATTGAGGCCTGACTTGCGTTTGTTACTTCCTGGATGAATACTCATGCTGCTTTGGGGGTAGGTTTAGCCCAATCTTGGGATCAGCCACCTCTATCCAAATTAGTTTTGTATTAATGTGCGTTTGTTAGTCAGAGAGAGAACAAGCTTTTTATTGTTTTCTCCTATTTCGGATGCATTTCTTTCAACCACTGTAGATTGTTTCACTGATGTAGGTCAGCTTTTTTATACCAACAAATTGCAGCAAATTGCAATATCATGGTGTGTGGGAATTTACATGGGTTTAAAGTGCTTTTTCAGGTATACAAGACAAATTAAATGGAAAGGCATATGAGAAAGATGTTTCCAATACTTCAGCAAGTGACAAGCTCTTTTCTGCAGAAAGTGATATTTAATTCAATGATTTCACAATCTAATAAAGGTAGACAAAGGTGTGAGTGCAAAAGATGAAGGTGCTCTATCAATATATGCTTTACTGACTCTGTGTGTATGTGCATGTCGAGAGGGTTTTGTCACTGTCCCAACCTCGTTCAATCATTTTCGTTGTTCATTTGCTCTTCCCCCTCTCTGGTCCTGTTAATGTTGGTGTGTGGAAATGAAAAATGCATTAATGAATATGGCTGAGACAGTGACAGTGCATTGACTGATGACAGAATGAACAAGCTCATTATTAAAGGTCTTATCACCTCTCAACAGATGCAGCTCCACACACCAACAGGGAGAGAGAAGTACCTCACATTTTGTTCTCTGCATTCATTTGTCATCATAATCAACACTTTATACAACCTCTATGAAAAGTTGTACAAGGATCTTCTGTAGGTCAAGGTCACCTGAAGTACCAAGAACACAATAACCGTTGATTTGTACTGAGGTCAGGGAACAGCTGAAGTTAAAAAAACGTTTTAGTTACAGATTGTCTGTCTTGAATTTTTGTTTCAGAGAACCGATTCAAAGCATTTAAGAGCAGGTTTCTTCAAAACCGATTCCCATTCCAATACTTTTTCAAAGCTAATAATGTCAAGTTTGTAAGAAAAATCTGGAGTAGTTAAAGAACCTGCCACCAAGGCAGTGGTGCTAGGTTAAAACACGCAACCCATGTTTGGTGGCCCTTTTCATCTACGCAGACACGGGTTCAACAGGGGTTCACAACCCCTTGACCTTTGCTGCATGTCTTGCCACCTCTCTCCGCCTCTTTCCTGTTAGCTCACTGTCAAAAGATTTTAAAAAAATGAAGGCCAGTAGTACCGCAAAAAACACCAAAATAAAACTTAAGACACTCACCAGTGGTGTTCCAGATGATGATTTTCTTGACAAAAACCGATACTAAGTCCTGTTTAATTCCTGTTTGGAGTTCCTGTATGTCATTTGTAATATGGTGCTTCAGCAGAGGTTAAATTTAGGGGTGCGCAAATATGATAATTAGGGCCAATATCAATATTTTATATTTATTTTGATGTTTTGGCTGATACTAATACTGATATGTTAAAAAATCGGCTGATTCCGATGTTAATGCCAATAATATAGTACATCCCTAGTTCATTTGGTTAAGAAAGCTATATCAATGTCCTGACAATGTGTCACCTATAACTCACTAAAATACATTATTTGTAAATATACTGTATGTCTGACACAACACATATAGCTACAGTCTTCAATAAACACACACTTTGCTCCTGCTGCTTCCATGTCTGGCAATTTTCCTTTTTTTGCTAGGCTTACGTTAGCATGTGTTATCTCTGTTTTCATATAACTTGTTGATGATTCAGCTTGTAGCATATTTCAATGTGGTTCCAGTCAATTGTGTGCATTAAAAATTGTAGAAAGTGTTGTTTTTCTGCATGATAAATTTAGTTTGTTATAAATATTACTGAAAACTGAATATCAAGATTTGATATTTCAGAGGCTCAAACACGATCATTAAAAAAAGCTGTGATCCGCACACCTGGGATGGGATCGGGAGATTTCTAATTTCACTGTTAATGATAAACTATTGCTGGTTGCTTTTTCTCAAAATTTAAAATGCCTTCTATCTTAAGCCACCTTCACACTGCATGTCTTAATGCTTAAATCCAATTTTTTCAGAAATCAGATTTTTTTGTGTGTTCGTTCACATTACTTTGAAAATGTTGCGGCTCTGAACTGACCCACATGCGCATAAGAAAAATTTGAGCGTCGTCAAGCGCAGCACAACAGTAAACATGGAGAAATAGGTGCTATGGTTTAATTGCACAACAGAAGCCGTGCATTGTCTGCGGGTGCTGTGTGGGAAACACGTGAATAAAAGGAGAGTGAAACTCTTCATTGTTCCGTTTTAGGGAGATCTGACTGCCAATTCAGCGCAACAAACTGTTTGGATGCGGAGACACGGCCAGCAATGGTGGGGGGATGTTAACAACTTTACAGAGACCGAGTTTATTCAGAACTTTATCACGTCGAGGTCAACTTTTAATCATATATGTCAGCGCCTTTCCTCTCAACTCCACAGGCAGAAGACTTGATGCAATCCAGTGTATCGGACTGCAGCAAGGGCAGAACATCACATGCTCGGTAACAAATCAATAGTATTTTAAAGTCCTCTGTTTGAACGGTTGTTTATGAATTTTACAATACAAACTACATTTTACATCCAGATGGTTCGTATGAGCCTTTCAATTAGGCCTGAATAAAGTTTCATCTCTGTTTATTAATGAGGTCCAGCGTCTCGCTGTCTCTGTGCAGTTCTATTCTAGCCCCTGGTCTGTTTTGCTAACTGCTCCCGTTTCCTGCTGGGCGGCCCAAAATGTTGACGAATGTGATGTAAAGTGATGTCAAAGTCACATCTAATGCACCTTGGTCGTTCCCACTGGAGTCACATTCCAAAAGATCGGATACGACTAGGATTCAGGACACATATGAATGGGGCTCAAATATGACTTGAAAAAGTCAGATACGGGCCAGATATGAGTGTTCACACTTATTTTAAAAAGTCTGACCTGGTCACTTGACAACCCAAAAAATCAGATTTGGGACACACTTGCCTGCAGTGTGAACGGCTGTAAAGCAAAACCCATCAGTGTTCTAGACAACAAAATAAGGCTTAACTCTATTTTCTTCGATTACCCCTACCCCTTGGTCACATCTCTTCTCTTGACTTCTTCTACCCTTTATCTTAGCCCTTTGTTTAAAGTCACAAGAAGTAACAGGTAAACTTTTCCAGTTTGCTGTAATTGTAACTTACGTTTGAAGAGCCCCGTGCCTTGTTACCGATTGTTTCAGTTTGAAAAAGACATTATTTGTAAGCCATGTTAAGGAAGATTAAAAACAATAATAATCATGATGCCACATTAGATTAAACCAAACTGAAAAATTTACTTCACTGAGAACATGGTAACACTCTGAAAGACCTCAGTGATCCACAGGTAGCACAAAGATAATTAGCCAAATCTCTATGGGTTGTTGGGGCCCCTCTAGCCCCCATGATGGAAATAAATCAAGTTTCCATCCATCCTGTCACTGGGACCAACAGTGGTTAGGTAAGAGTCCCGTACTTTATTTGAATCGACTAATTAGAATCACTAACTATACAATATTTCTCCCTCACACTCATATAATGAAATGGCAGCTGAAGCACAAAATGTTGCTGATGCAAGGTGTGCTCCTGAAGGATGTGGTTGGCTCAAATCAAGTGTCCCTTAGTCTCTAGTTCTTTGTGCTTGGGATTCTATTTAGTCGTGTGCTTTTCATTTCAAACCGTTTCTTCAAACCGGTCTTTTAGCCATCAACATGGTAAAAGACCTTTGGGGTCACAGTCAATCTGGATTTTTTATTGCTATACTTAGAAGAACATGTTGCTTTTTATTGATACTTATTAGCAGGCTCAGATTGCTCTTACAGGATTAATGGCATTTCAGTCTGATACAATGAGATTTTTAATGATGAACGTGCATTCATAGGTGCTCTACTGCCAGAGTGAACACGAACAATGCTCTGGTAGGCTGACACTTTTCCTCCTCTCGGAGTACAAAAATAGAATATTTTACAGTTTGCATGATACAGCTGGCATTATGCATTTTTTAAGACAAAAACATCCAATCATCATGAGAATCTTGGCTGGGTCCTTTCTGCATCTGCGTGGCGATGGTTTAACTGCACTATTTTTCTCTAAACATTAAATACATAGGAGTTCTAACACCTGGTAATTCTGTTTTTTTCAGTGACTTTATGATTTTAACATTGGTTGGCTCTGGGTTAGCCTTGCAATAGGCTGGTAGCCTATTCTGGATGTTTTCTCTCTCCATCATCTATGTTTGTACAGCTCATCTGTTCCTAATGTCTAGCAGTCTACTGTAAAGCCGTTACAGACCATGACTGAGATATTTTAAGGATCTCATTGGGTGTCAGCATGGAGCTAGGAATTCATTACCTCCAGTAATCAAAATCCAAACAAGGAAAAAAAAAACTTTGCTCAAATGATTGATTTACCAAGTTTGGGTCTAGCTCAAGTCTAAAGTCATCTGCCAACACAAAAAATAATGAATCAATTGTAAGAGTTAAAACAATCATTGAAATTTTTACAATAGTATTTGGTGCCAAATGTGTGCAAACCTGACTTCTAAATTTGAAATGACACACAAAGGCAGATATAATTCTAAAAGCATTCCTGGGCAAATAGCATCTCTCTGTAGTGTGGCAATCTGATTTCATTTGAATGGTGTACTACTCATGTATTTAGGGGAAAGTATTTTCATATTTATGTATATAAATAGAGATGTATATTTACACTGCACAGTGGTGCAGTGGTTTGCCCTGTTGCATGGCAGCAAGAAGGTCCTGAGTTTGCATCAGCGAGTTCTCTAGGATCCTCCAGATTCTTCTCAAAAATTCAGAAACATGATTGCTGGGTCAAATGGTCTCTTTCAAATTGCCCTTAATGTATGAGTGTGCGTGTGCATGCTTGTTTGTCCTTTATGTCTTTGTGTTAACCTGTGAAAGGCTGGCAACATGCCCATGCTGTACCCCATTTTTCACCTAATGATCGCTGGAGATGGACACACTGTGACCCGGCACGGATAAGTGGGTATTGTTATGAACTTGTGTTTGAGATTTGGTTTTTCTTGTCTCTGTTTTCTTTATCTCCCCATTGTTTATGTTCTTTAAGCTGTGACCATTTCAGTTTATTTATTTATGTATTAGTTTCCTAGTTCATGCTTGTGTTCTTTGTACTTTTAGATTCATTCTGTTAGATTTTTCCCCTGGGTCTCTTTGCAGCACTATTTAGCTTCCGCTGTGTTAATTAGTCACTTCCCCAGGCTTCCTTCTGTCTCAGCTGTTGCAGATTTGCCTTTGATTAGCTCTTCTGGTTCATTGGCCATCCACCACCCTTGCCTCAGTATATTAACTCACTGGTTTTCATTGTTCTCTGCTGAATTCTTCTGGTTGGCTGTCCGTTGCCATGCTTGTTGTCGTATTTCCTGTGTCTCCCTCATACTCCATGTTCTGCTCATCTTGTGCAGTTTTGCAACCTTTTGCCTTTCATTATCATCAAATACTCTTCACCTCTGGTTCCGTCTGCATTTGGGTCCAATTGCAGACCAAACATGACAGAATAATCCAACCATCTGCACCCAGCGAATTCCCCTTTAGATCAGGACTTTTATAGATTCACACACATATGGAGGGTGTACTGTGATACGGTGGCCCAGTCTGGTTATCCCTGGGTCCGTCCCTGTCTCCAGGGGTCCAGCTGACACCTCTGTTCCAGTCCCCAAGGATCTTCACTACCTCATCATCTTATGGCAGACGACACCGCCGCCGAAAGACCTCCACTCCTGCTGCAGATGCTGTGATCGATGTCTCCTGTCCTTCCCTCCTGTCACCCCACCCGCAGCCTCTCCAGCGGCATCCAGCTGTCCGCAGCAGACATCTCAGCCTGATATTTACTCAGAGCACCAGAGTCCACTCTGCATCACCTTAGAGCCCCAGAGACTGCTCCTTGTCTCCTCCATGCTTCCAACCTTCCTCCCAGTGCCTCCTGTTGCCCCTCTAGCTCTAATCAGTAGTCCACAGCATAAGGCAATTTCAACCCCTTCCTTTGCCGCTGCCGCAGCTACATTCTGCAGCTACATTCCCAGTAGCAGCAGCCACAACAATTCCTACTAGTGCTGGAACTAAAGATTATTTTGCCAATCGATTAATCTGTTGACTTTTTTGTCAGTTAACTGATTAATAATCAGACAGCAAAAGGCTGTCCAGGGTTCCATCGAGGACTCTCCTGGCTTCCATGCCATCCTCCAGGGTTCCTCCAAGGGTTCCAGTGGTGCCACCATTAACTATTTCCACATTGAACCATTACCAACCCCACAAAAACTGCACTGCTTCATACTATTTCTTGTTTTAAATGTCTCAAACATGCCTGCATTTGTTTGTGTGTTTTAAACTCAGACCATAAAACCTCATTTCATGTTGGTCGTTTTTGTTAGAACAACTCTTTGTTATTGAGGGACACTATTCCCTGCTGCTGAGTTGCAGTTTAAGCTCTGAACAACTAGGTGTTGTGATTATTAATATGAATATATTATTTATTGTTAATACTTTAATATTTCATTAAATAATATTTTGGTCTGTTAAGGGTTGTCCTGTGAATACCAGCCCAATAAGGCGGTGGTATTAGGACAAAATTGAAAGGGATGAGCCAAGCTCTGGCAGTACTGAACAGCAAAACTCTGCACACACACAGAATTAATTCACACAAGAATTTATTAACAATAATAGGTCAACTCAAAGTCAAACATATTTCAATCAACAAACTCTTTGCTATGCTAAAACAACCCAAGTAAACTACCCTAGCAAAATGAAAGAATAAGGAAGACTAATGGGCTATGTACAATATAAACAAGTTGATCAAAGATGGTTGAAAACCAGGACCAAAAGAGTGATGCAACATTACCATGCAATGTTATTTATGAACCAAGAACCAAGGATTATTTTGAAGAATCTGGAAATGAAGTCAAGTTAGTCTTGGTACTAACTTAGGCAATAATTGGTATACCTTTAAACAACCATTCATAACACAAGATCAGATAAAACATTATTTTAATAAAACAACATTTTAAAGAATGATTTGCTGAATAAAACCAAACTTCTGGATGACTAATTCTCAATGGTGTTTAATTAGCTGCCTTTATTTATTAAAATATTTATTTTTTATAATAAATAATAATTATTATTTTGAATAAGACCAAAACCTTTAGATAAATGGGTCTTAATGGGGTTTATTAGTTATCACATTTAGTAAAATATTATTTAAGGAAATATTACTTCCTAGATTGGAAACTAACAACCTTTCTGGGTAAATGATCTTCATCTGACTCATAAAGTGGGCGAGCATGTGTTCTTAGCTGTTAGCGGTTGGAGCTAACAAAAGAAGTTTGTAGCTGGTTGCTAGAATCAAACACATACCTTTAAAATACCACTAATTAAAGGGTCGAAATACATAAGCGTGGACGGCGCGCTATGGCCGATCTTCTGTGTTTAAAAACCACCCTTTAAAGAAAGTTTGTTTTAACTTAAAAAAAACACAACACAGAACATATCCTTAAAAAACACAACACAGAACATATCCTTAGTTGAGTGCTAGCACTTACTGTAGTTGAGTTTCTGAAAACAAACAAAAACAAACATCATTAAATGAACATTTTGATTATTTAACTCTAAACGAATCTTCTTTGCCCAAAAACTACCTCTTACATGAACCGTGCTGAGAAGTTGTCCTGGGTGTTGAGGAAAAACATGCACCTGTGGGTAAACAAAGGGTTAGCTTGCAGCTAACCTCCGTAGCTGTTGGAAAGGGGCGGCTTGTTCTGTCAGCCCAGGCAGAACTGCACGCAGAGTGGCATGCTGTGTTGCAGTACCTTTGTCCGTCCTTCAGACCGGGAAAACCGGTCCACTCGGCATTGTAGAGATGGGGTCTCTGGTAGGGAACTTTCTGGAACACAATATGCTTCTGTAGACCTCAGAAAGAAAAGTCAAGCCACGCTTGTACCTTAATTAACCCGTTCATGAATAAATACTGGATACACAAACAGCAATTCATTTCTACTTAACTTTGTGCATATGATTATATGACACTTGAAAAGTTATGTCTGTTTGCCAGCAAAGAGACATTAACGCGCTGTTGTAATTATGAATAGGAATATATTATTTCATATTCATATTTTAATATTTTATTAAATAATATTTCGGTCTGTTAAGGGTTGTCCTGTGAATACCAGCCCAATAAGGCGGTGGTATTAGGACAAAATTGAAAGGGATGAGCCCAGCTCTGACATTATTTAACAGCAAAACTCTGCACACACATGGAATGAATTCACACAATTTCTTAAAAATACAAAAATTTATTAACAAAAATAAGTCAACTCAAAGTCAAACATATTTCAATCAACAAACTCTTTACTATGCTAAAACAATCCAACTAAACTTCCAAGCAGAATTAATGGGCTATGTACAATATAAACAAGTTGATCAAAGATGGTTCAAAACCATGACCGCAAGAGTGACGCAACATTACCATACAATGTTATTTATGTTTGAGAACCAAGGATTATCTTGAAGAATCTGGAAATGAAGTTAAGTTAGTCTTGGAACTAACTTAGGCAATAATTGTTATACATTTAGACAACCATTCACAATCCAAGATCAGATAAAATATTATTTTAATAAAATAATATTTTAAAGAATGATTTGCTGAATAAAACCAACCTTCTGGATGACCAAATCTCAACGGTGTTTAATTAGCTGCCTTTATTTATTAAAATAATATGTAAAGAAATATTATTTTGAGTAAGAACCAAATCTTTGATAAATGGGCTTAATTGTGTTACTTAGTTATCAAGTTTAGTAAAATAATATTTAGGGAAATATTATTTTACTAGAATGAAAACTAACAACCTTTTTGGGTAAATGATCTTAGCAGGCAGGCACGTGTTCTTAGCTGTTAGCGGTTGAAGCTAACAAAAGAAGCTTATAGCTTATCATCAGAATCAAACACATACCTTTTTAAAATATCATTAATAAAAGGTTAAAATGCATAAGCGTTATGGCCGATCTTCTGTGTTTAAAATCACCCTTTAAATAAAGTTTGTCTTAACACGGAACACACAAACTGAGCACATGTGCTGAGCAGATAATCTGTTAGCACTAAGATGGCTGAGTTTTAACATAAACAAAACCAAACGTCATAAAACAAAAAAGTTTACAGCTGTAACCTTCCTTACAGCTGTCCTTCCTTCAGACCGGGAAAACTGCTCCACTCGGCGTCGTAGAGACAGGGTCTCTGCTGGGACCTCTCTGGAACACAGTTTGCTTCTGTAGATTTCAGAGAGAAAGTCAAGCAACGCATTTACCTTAATTACCCCCGTTCATGAATGAGTACCGGATACACAAACAGCAATTAATTCCTACTTAACTTAGTGCATATGATCGTGTGATCGTAAGACACTCTTGGATCCAGTTTGAAGAGTTTATGTCTGTTTGTCAGCAAAGAGACATTAGCGCACTGTGTCCCTGCATCCAGTTCCTCTGGGGACCTGCATGGAAGAGGTCTGTTTGTTGGTGCACAAGCTTTTTATTCAAGTAGTGACGTCACGGGAAGTCCGCTGTTACCCCTCTTGTCTCTGTTCCTGGCTGCGCTGGAAGTAGGTTAATGTGATTTATTTTTAAAGTTCCAGAAAAGTTCGTGCTGGCCTTTAATGATGTAGTCCATGGCTGGGTCCCAACATAGGGCAGTTTGAGTTTCTTCAAACATACTGTATATTTTTGTCCAGTTTTCCCACTTCAAAAATACATTTCTAAGATATATAATGAGAGCAACATTTTGCATTGACGACCATGTTTAAAAGGGTATGTTACTTAACTAAAACGCCGTCCTGGGCATTGCTTATTTATTCAACCTTTTAGCAAGCTAAACCTTTAGGCATTTCCTTTATTCTGAGGAAGACATTTTAGGGTCAGCCCTCCCACCAACACCCCCACATAAGCTAATGTAGAAATTATAGTCAGGTAAGTTTGTACACTTGGCACCAATCATATCGTAACTCATCAAAAGTTGTTGCTTGTTCCCCTGTAACACCCTCTGCTCCCTTCATAGCCCTTCATTTTTAATTTATGCCTGTAATCATAGAGTTTAATGTACAGTGCTAAGGGGAGGGTGTCTTCTGCCATCAGAGCATCATTCCACTGTGGTCCTGCTCTGCAGCAGATGGTGTCTGTGATACAAAGCATATTATGCATCTTTTACCTTAATACTTGCACCAGGGTCCCATTAAGCCAATTGATCCCTCATGAACCTGCTGTAAACAGTGAGCTCCAGATCTCTAGAGCTGTACTTGTTTCCAAAGAGCATCCTTGCACTAAGAATTAGGCAAAATTTTTGCTGTATTCTGTTTTCTTTCTAGTGAGATATTCATCTTCCAACCCTGATGATTCACTAATTGGCATTTTGTCTTTAAGATGCACTAATAATTTCACCAGCTTTTTTGATTGTAAACTGCTTTTCTCCTAAAAACAAATAACATTTGTCCTTTTTTGCTCTAAATTTAGTTTTTATTGCTCTCATACTGTGAACGCAGGTGTTTTTCTTCAAGATTAATATATAGTCAGAATTCCACACCAGCCCATACCCGCTCTCTGCTCATTCTCTGCTCATATTTTTGGGTATTCCAAAAGGTGCAGTGCTACATCCAGCTCACGAGATCTGCTCTCAAAATAGATTTACCCAACAAACTCTCTGTGCTGACAGTTTCCCCAAAATGAGGCATCATGCATTTAGGGAAAAATTCTGCCCATACTGATGTATATTTATGTAAATCACAGCCTAAGAAAAGTCTTCTGTGGTGCAGAGAAGAAAAAGGGTAAAAAGGCTTTTACAAAAAGCTGGTCCAAGATGTCAAAGAAGGTGGAATTGACGCGTTTTCTGATGCAGGCTGACAGATATTTTTGCAAAAAATTTCTCTTCTTAAATACATTGTCTAAATTGTGTTAAAAATCATTTTGTTGCTGTTTAGAAATTCTGAATACAAACCCTATGACTCTGGAATGTTCCAACAGATACATTGAATGTTGGGTTTAAGAACAGATTCCAAATAAATTAACTTGTTATCATTTTGCCAGTATTGTGGCTTGGGTGAGGCGCACTGTAAAATATCTATCAACTACATGTAATAAATGTATAAATTTTCTGAACTTCAAGGGTATGCTTGCTCCTGCATGTATAAAGTGCAATTTACTTCCTAAATCCAGTGTTGCATGGAAGCAAATAGTAGTAGCAAAACCAAAAATGAGCAAAACGTCTTTATATTTTGTTTCTCACACTATTCACATTGTTTGTTTGTATCTTGTTCATTCCTCTCTGTTTTTACTGGGTTCCATGAATGCTGCCACCTTTAAAAGTGTCCGTCATACCACTGAAAGGCAGAATAAGAATTACAACCTTCCTTGCTTACTTTAAAACAGGAGTCTTAAACATACGTACAGGTGACAAACTCAGTCTGGGCCTCCTCCCAGTGGGACGTGCCCGAACACCTCACCAGGGAGGCGTCCAGGAGGCATCCTAACCAGATGCTCGAGCCACCTCAACTGGCTTCTCTCAACGTGGAGAAGCAGCGGCTCTACTCTGAGTCCCTCTCTAAGGCACAGCCCAGACACCCTGCAAAGGAAACTCATTTTGGCCGCTTGTATCCGTGATCTCATTCTTTCGATAGAGGAATGTAGGAACGTAGATTAACCGGTAAATCGAGAGCTTCGCTTTTTGACTCAGCTTTCTCTTCACCACGACAGACCGATACAGCGCCTGCATCACTGCTGACGCAGCACCAGTCCGTCTATCGATCTCCCGCTCCATTTTTTCCTAATTCGTGAACAAGGCCCTAAGATACTTGAACTCCTCCACTTGAGGCAGGACCTCCCTCCGACCCGGAGAAGGCACTCTACCCTTTTCTGGCTCAAGACCATGGTCTCGGACTTGGAGGCATCGATTCTCATCCTGGCCGCTTCACACTCGGCTGCGAACTGCTCCAGTGAGAGCTGTAGATCACGAGCTGCTGAAGCCAATGGGACCACATCATCCGCAGAAAGCAGAGACGCAATCCGAAGGCCACCAAAACGGATCCCCTCAAAATCTTGGCTGCGCCTAGAAATTCTGTCCATAAAAGTTATGAACAGAATCTGTGACAAAGGGCAACCTTGGTGGAGTCCAACCCTCGCCGGAAACGAGTCCGACTTACTGCCGGCAATGCGGACTAACCTCTGACACCAGTCATCCAGGGACCTAACAGCCCATATCAAAGGGCCTGGTACCCCATATTCCCAGAGTACCCCCGACAGGATTCCCCAAGGGACACGGTCGAATGCTTTCTTCAAGTCTACAAAGCACATGTAGACTGGTTGGGCGAACTCCCATGCACCCTCCAGGACCCTGCTGAGTGTGTAGAGCTGGTCTAGTGTTCCACGGCCAGTACGAAAACCAGGCAGATTTAGGTTTAAATAAATTTTTAATTTTACCAACCACTTTGGACAGGCCAGAGTCCCGACGTTGACTCAGGCAACAGGTTTGGAAGTTGTGAAAATTATATATAAAGTGCATTCCCACAAAATTCAGAACAGCGGTGCCTAACTTCACAACAATTTTATCTGCACAGCTATTAGCAAGTTTATATGAAAAACCAACCACATTACTTTCTGTACCCGTTTAACATGAGGTCGCTTTCAACCTCTGAGGACACGAGAGCTGAAAAGTATTGCAGCCGCCATTTCCCCTTTTCCTCACAATAGTTTGGTTTAATCGCAAACCGCAAAAAACCACCAACGAGCTTAATAGAAACTAATGTAGACATTAAGTTAAGTTAAGAACCTTATATACACTGCTCAAAAAAATAAAGGGAACACTTAAACAACACAATATAACTCCAAGTAAATCAAACTTCTGAGAAATCAAACTGTCCACTTAGGAAGCAACACTGATTGACAATCAGTTTCACATGCTGTTGTGCAAATGGAATAGACAACAGGGGGAAATCTTTGGCGATTAGCAAGACACACTCAATAACTGGAGACCACTTATCAGTACCTATGCTTTCTGGCTGATGTTTTGGTCACTTTTGAATGTTGGTGGTGCTTTCACACTCGTGGTAGCATGAGACGGACTCTACAACCCACACAAGTGGCTCAGGTAGTGCAGCTCATCCAGGATGGCACATCAATGCAAGCTGTGGCAAGAAGGTTTGCTGTGTCTGTCAGCGTAGTGTCCAGAGCCTGGAGGCGCTACCAGGAGACAGGCCAGTACACCAGCAGATGTGAAGGAGGCCGTAGGAGGGCAACAACCCAGCAACAGGACCGCTACCTCCGCCTTTGTGCAAGGAGGAACAGGAGGAGCACTGCCAGAGCCCTGCAAAATGACCTCCAGCAGGCCACAAATGTGCATGTGTCTGCACAAACGGTTAGAAACCGACTCCATGAGGATGGTATGAGGGCCCGACGTCCACAAATGGGGGTTGTGCTCACAGCCCAACACCGTGCAGGACGCTTGGCAATTGCCAGAGAACACCAGGATTGGCAAATTTACACTGTGCTCTTCACAGATGAAAGCAGGTTCACACTGAGCACATGTGACAGACATGACGTGACTCTGGAGACACCGTTGAGAGCGATCTGCTGCCTGCAACATCCTTTAGCATGATCGGTTTGGCAGTGGGTCAGTAATGGTGTCGGGTGGCATTTCTTTGGACGGCCGCATGACCCTCCATGTGCTCGGCAGAGGTAGCCTGACTGCCATTAGGTACCGAGATGAGATCCTCAGACCCCTTGTGAGACCGTATGCTGGTGCGGTTGGCCCTGGGTTCCTCCTAATGCAGGACAATGCTAGATCTCATGTGGCTATAGTGTGTCAGCAGTTCCTGCAAGATGAAGACATTGAAGCTATAGACTGGCCCGCCCGTTCCCCAGACCTGAATCCGATTGAGCACATCTGGGACATCATGTCTCGCTCCATCCACCAACGTCACGTTGCACCACAGACTGTCCAGGAGTTGGCGGATGCTTTAGACCTGGTCTGGGAGGAGATCCCTCAGGAGACCATCCACCGTCTCATCAGGAGCATGCCCAGGCGTTGTAGGGAGGTCATACAGGCAGGTGGAGGCCACACACAATACTGAGCCTCATTTTGACTTGTTTTAAGGACATTACATCAAAGTTGGATCAGCCTGTAGTATGTTTTTCCACTTTAATTTTGTGTGTGACTCCAAATCCAGGCCTCCATTGGTTAATAAATTGGATTTCCATTGATGATTTTTGTTTAATTTTGTTGTCAGCACATTCAGCTTTGTACAGAACAAAGTATTCAATGAGAATTCTTCATTCATTCAGATCTAGGATGTGTTATTTGAGTGTTCCCTTTATTTTTTTGAGCAGTGTACTTCACTAACCTGAAAACAGGATAAAACAGGGTGAAATGATGAGACAGGAAACAAATCTGTGCTTCGCAAATCCCCCCAGAGTCTGTTCTGAACCCGGATGTTAGCATATACACAAATAGACTCTGGAGCGATTACACCACTCCACACTGCCTCCTGCTGGTAGTTTACTGCTACTACATAGAAAATTGTTGCTTTAAATGAGTTCCAGTCTTTAAAATATGCTTAAAGACATGTCCATTAATTCCATAATGAAATAAATTCAAGCGAATTAATCATTACATAACACAAATAATAGTATTTTTGTGCATGTCCCACATAAGCGGTCATGAGTAGTGGCAGGCATATAAACATTACTTCCTGAATGTTGTTCCCAATACTGATTTTCTCCAATGTTAAAGAGAGAGGAGTAGTAACAGACATGAAAGTTTATGTGGTATTTTTTTCTTTTATCAGACTGAGTGCCAGAATCGATTGAACAACCTGTGTGACCAAATCATTTCAAACATTCACGCTCTAATTTTCTCTCTTACACTTACAGACGTGTTCTTTGTTTGAACAGAGTAACAACTCTGGAAGACTGAGGTGGATAAAAACACTTCAGGGAAACAACACTGTTTTAGAGAGGCCTTGTTGTAGCTTATATGATTCCAGTAAAACACAGCAGAACCCAACCCAGATCCGGCCCACAGAAGGTCTGTTAACCACCATGAACTACTATTTAGATCAGGTTAGTAGTAAGGACTGATTATCTGAACAATTTGACATTGATCAAAAACATCCAATTTTTATTTGGGTGGACTGTGATTGGTGATTAGATTGGGAGGTCAAATGCTGAAAAATCACATTTTATTCCTTGTTCACCGTCTGCATCAAAACTAAAAATTCACAGGTTTTTCAATCTGTAAATATACCGGGAAATAGTTTGCTGTTTGATACACTGTTTTAAATTAATTGAAAATCAGATAAAATCAGATGCTTTGATGAATAGTTACAAATGATTGTGTAAAGCTTTGATTTGTTCTTGGATTCAAAACTACTACCACTAAAAAAGAGCCGGTGGACCGTTTTGGCCTTTTTGGTCAAAATTTGAAACATTTTATTTAGAATTAATACAAAGTTTTAAGGGTGCATTCACACCATCCCTATCGAATTGAACTCTAGCTCGTTTGCTCAAAAAGTCCAGTTTGTTTGGGAAGGCTGTTTCTGTCTTATGGGGTTGCCTTATTTTCATTTGGTCAATCAATTTTCAACAACTTAAAAGCATTTTGTTTTTTTAAATAGTTCATCATCCTTCTGCATCGTAGGAAGTCACTTGATAGGTTTTAATAACGTGTCTATTTTTTTGAGTAGAGTACCGGTTACAGTATAATGGTAAAATGCTGCCACATTTTACTTATTTAGAGTTCACTTAACAACACCTTCACATACATCCTTCACTCATGCACACCATATACCACTGATTTCACTGACTTTCACACTTCATATTGAAAATGTAGATTTTTAACGTAGATTGTGCTGAATACCTTTATATTTCGCAACTCTTATATATGGTGTCTCCCTTTTTGTTGCGGCCTTTGAGCCAGGTCATAACAATTGGAGTGCAGAGCAAACTCAAGTCACCCAAAAACGTAGATCTCCCTCCGCTTCAGATGGACCAAGTGCAGTAAGGATTACAATGCAAGGAATTGTGGGTGAACACAACCAAATCAAATCCACATGTACAAAAAAAGAATATAATCAGAGGAAAATATATCACAGCTGCTGGTAAGCACTCACAAGAACAATGCAGTTTTTTAGCTATTCAATGGAAAATAAAGGCTGTGGGAGTCACGTATACAGCAGAGCACTGTTGCACGTGTAAAAATACATGACATGCTTACAAGAAAGTTCAGAAGGAGAAAAGGACAAATTTCCTTGGGATGAAGAACTAGGAGTCATTCTTGACATTATTTTCGCCAAAACTGTCATAGAGGGGAATACGTCATATGAAAGTTCCAGTTCACTTGACTAATGTGAAAGCCAACTCTGAACGGCAGAATCTGGCAACCTTAATTGAGAATAGTCCTAAGTCTTACCAGGTCTACCAGACAGAAGGTTGTAGAAATGACCTAAGAGAGAGAATTATTTTTTGATGAATACATGTTGGCATGTTTTTATACATGGTTTCAATTAATTACGTTTTGTTTGTTTGTTTGTTTTGCAATTAGTTCTGAATAAAACAACCCAGGGCAACAATGAATTCCGTGCTTACAAATTTTGATTTGTTTGTTGATTTCAAAATTTATTTAAATTAATCTTATTAACTTAAATCAGGTTGGACCCCAGGTTTAAAATTACGTAGCACACAAATGGCTTTTTAGGCCAGTTCATAACATTGTTATAAATCTCTATGTCATTAGAATGAGTTTATGTTTACTGATGAGATTCTGTTTACTGTTGAGTAAAAACATCCACAGTCTCAAAGGTTAGATGAATCCTGCTGCTCTGAACAGAAAATCATCAAAAAGTATGAATAAATGCCAGGCTATGTCTTCAAAGGTCACACAGGAGGAATCATAAAGTCAATTCAGAGAAAACTGCAATATAATTAGTGATTGCAAATGTTGCAAATGCAACAGAAATGTTTCCTAAGATGTTTCTGTGGATGGCAGATTGAAACTTGAATAAAATAAAAGATCTTGTTTGACAGAGCCACTCTCTCTAGATCTGGATGGGAAAGGAGTGCAGTATGAGACAGGGTTTGCTTTAATCTATCCAGGGGACCTGGTGAGCTTGAAATGATCAGATCAGAATGGTTCAGATAGCATCAAAGTCTCCTTAAGTCACAGAGGGGGTTGCTCAAATGACTTTCCAACAATCGAAACTTTCTGTGCACACATTCTGTAATATCTGATGACATGTGGGCTCACACACTCGGAGGCACCTTGAAGTTCACAAAAATGCCAGATTTCCATCCCCTGTAATGACTGCAAAGGGAGATAAGCGCTTGAACAAACCTTTAATGTCTGTGATTATAGCTCTGACTGACCTAATGTGCTGGGCTGTGAATGAGCACAAGGACCAGGAAAGGTCAAACTTTATATGAAATTCAAAGTTGAACTGAGGTCACTTGATTGAAACACTTGAGATCTATCCAGCAACAGTTCATCTCTTTTTCTGGCCAGCCATATAGTTTCTATTGTGAGAGTACTTTTTTTAATAAGAATGCCTTATCATACATTGACAATTGTTTGTTTCGACCAGTGACTTCATCTCTAACCCAGTATAATGGGAGTCCATATTGATAAATGATGATGCTTTATACTGCAGAAATTACAGGAATGAAATAAGGAGTGCTCCAAGGGCTTACAACAGAATTTGTCCAGGGCGTTTTCCACCACACCGGTTCTGGTGCTAAATTGGTGCTAGTGCTTACTTAACACCGGTTCTTTGTGTGGCCTAAGCTTTCACTTTGGCCCTGAAAAACTGGTGCTAACCCAGCACCAGTTCACTGCTGGACCAGAGAAAAGCACCGCTAACATCAAGAGCTAGAGGAAGGCTTATGGTAAAGAGCTACCAATCAAAATGTTATGAGTGCCATGTTTAAAACTCCGAGTTAAGCGTAGTTTTTTTTAATCTTTCAAATTTAAAGCAAAACAACGTACTTCAATAATTGCTTAGCATCATAATAATACAAGCTTAGAATCCATTGTCTTCCCACAGATTTATCTTGATATTACACTTTGTGTATTTAAAAAGATTGGGGAAAAGGACCCGAAAATATAGCGGTCCTCCGTTTTCATAATGGTTCATCAAAAACGTTTTTTCTAGAACCCCAAACCCCCCACGTCCCAAAAATACAAACAATAATACCCGATATGCGTAGTAGGAAACTGTTTTCTTAAAACCGCAGAAAAAGTTATCATAGTGGAAAATTTAAATGCTCCATGCTAGAAGCAAAAACAATCCCCCACCAAATGGCAGCCTTAAAAATAGGGAAGATTTTAACATTTTTTCTTTATGTTTTAGTTTTGAAAAAAAAAACAGTCACATTTTAAACTATTTTTTATTCATGACCTTAAAAAAAGTACATACCCTATCACAC
>JAHHUM010001778.1:417259-557645 GCA_036173005.1 Crenichthys baileyi | reverse complement strand
AGTTTTGTTTTTTTGTTGTTTCCACATGCTATTAATGATCCAACCATTTTTGTACCTGTTCCTATTGAAACCGCTTTTATTCTAACTACTTTTTTTTAGATTGGCAAACATAACCCAAGCGGTGGAGGTTTTTTTTCCCTTGGGTGAGGAATTACATTGTAAGGGCCCCCCCCAAAGCAGAAATGTTAGTGTTTTTCTAGTGAGACTAATTTAAAAATGTGCTGCTACAGGAATTCTTCATAGATTTTGGGGTAATAGGAATTAATAAGATTTAGATATTTTGTATTGAGGGGGAAACACACCTTATTTTTTGGAAAGACAGAGGGTTGCAAAACTATTATATCTGTTTTCATGTGCGTTAATCAACAGACATAAATTGGGTCATGTCCTATCAGAACTGATTCTTTATACCATTTCAGGATCTTTGGTTTTAAAACTCTTAATCTTACAGCCTTCCCAAAAGGGAAGTGAATTGTATGGCCCAAAGGCAGGTAAATTAACCAGGGTTCTTTTTTACTTTTCCTGGTAGAGATGGGTATTCGTGTCCTAAGAAACATGGGTTTGGATGTGTGGAAATAGATCATATCTGTATCTGCCTGCTAATTTGGGACTGGAGAAAATGTTTTTCGCTACTACTTATGATTCGATAGGTCCATTTATTAAAAAGGGAAAGGGGACAATGTACTCAAAACTCGTAATCGTCGTCTTCCGCTTATCCGGGAACCGGGGCGGGGGCAGCAGACTCAGCAGAGACACCCGAAAACCCCCCCCCCTCCCCCGGGACACCTCCTCCAGCTCCTCCGGGGCGAGCCCAAGGCGTTTCCCCCCGGGCCACCCGAGAGACATAGTCCCTCCAGCGTGTCCGGGCCCGTTCCCGGGCCCCTTCCCCCCCGGTGGGACGTGGCCTGGGACACCTCCCGAGGAAAGGCGTCCAGGATGCATCCGGTATAAAATGCCCGAGCCACCCCAACTGGCTCCTCTCGATGTGGAGAGGGCAGCGGCTCTACTCCCCACCCCCCCCGAATGGCTGAGCCCCCTTCACCCTATCTCTAAGGGAGTGGGCCCCGGGCCCCCTACTGAGGAAGTCATTTCAGCCGCTTGTATCCCGGGGTTCTCGTTCTTTCGGTCTATGAAACCCAAAGTTTATGGCCGACCGGTAAATCGAGAGCTTCGCTTTTTGGCCCCAGCTTTTCTCTTCACCACAACGGACCGCACAGCGCCCCCCTTCTTGCGGCAGCCGCACCGATCCGTCTGTCGATCTCCCGCTCCATTCTTCCCTCACTCGTGAACAAGACCCCAAGATACTTGAACTCCTCCACTTGAGGCAGGAACTCCCCTCCAACCTGAAGAGGACAAAGCCACCCTTTTCCGGTTGAATACCTGGGCCTCTGACTTGGAGCTGATCTTCATCCCAGCCGCTTCACACTCGGCTGCGAACCGCCCAGCGCATGCTGTAGGTCTTGGCTAGAGGGGGCCAGCAGGACCACGTCATCTGCAAAAAGAAGAGACGAAATCCACTGGTCCCCAAACCAGACCCCCTCGGGCCCTTGGCTGCGTCTAGAAACCCCTGTCCATAAAAGTTATGAAACAGGACCGGTGACAAAGGGCAGCCTTGCGGAGTCCAACATGCAAGGGGAACAGGTCCGACTTAGTGCCGGCAATGCGGACCAAACTCCTGCCCCGCTCGTACAGGGACCGGATGCCCCTAATAAGGCCCCCGATTCCATACTCCGGGAGCACCCCCCACAAGGCATCACGAGGGACACAGTCGAATGCCTTCTCCAGGTCCACAAAAACACATGTGAACCGGTTGGGCAAACTCACATGAGCCCCGAGTATCCTGTAGAGGGTATAGAGCTGGTCAGTGTTCCACGGCCGGGACAAAACCACACTGCTCCTCCTGAAGCCGAGGTTCGACTATCGGCCGGACTCTCCTCTCCAATACCCTGGCGTAGGCCTTACCAGGGAGGCTGAGGAGTGTGATCCCCCTGTAGTTGGAACCACCCTCCGGTTCCCTTCTTATGAAGGGGGACCACCACCCCGGTCTGCCAGTCCAGAGGCACTGTCCCCGAACCGCCATGCAATGTTAAAGAGGCGTGTCAACCATGACAGCCCCACAACATCCAGAGATTTGAGGTACTCAGGGCGGATCTCATCCACCCCCGAAGCCTTGCCACCGCGGAGCTTTTTAACAACCTCGGTGACTTCAGCCTGGGTGATGAACGAGTCCAACCCCGAGTCCCCAGCCTCTGTTTCCACCAGGGAATGCGTGATGGCAGGATTGAGGAGATCCTCGAAGTACTCCTTCCACCGCCCGATAATGTCCCCAGTCGAGGTCAGCAGCCTCCCACCCCCACTATAAACAGTGTTGGCGAAGCACTGCTTCCCCCTCCTGAGGCGCCGGACGGTTTGCCAGAATCGCTTCGAGGCCGACCGGTAGTCCTTCTCCATGGCCTCACTGAACTCCTCCCAGGCCCTAGTTTTTGCCTCTGCCACAGCCTGGGCCGCAGCACGCTTGGCCTCACGGTACCCGTCAGCCGCCTCAGGAGTCCCACAAGCCAACCACAGCCGATAGGACTCCTTCTTCAGCTTGACAGCATCCCTTACTGCAGGTGTCCACCACCGGGTTCTGGGATTGCCGCCACGACACGCACCGCAGACCTTACGGCTGCAGCTACGGGCAGCAGCATTGACAATAGATGCGGAGAACATGGTCCACTCGGACTCTATGTCTCCAACATCCCCCGGAAACTGGTCAAAGCTCTCCGGAGGTGGGAGTTTGAATACATCCCTGGCCGAGGGCTCCGCCAGGCGTTCCCAGCAGACCCTCACTATGCGCTTGGGCCTGCCAAGTCTGTCCGGCTTTCTTCTCCTCCAGCGGATCCAACTCACCACCAGGTGGTGATCAGTGGACAGCTCAGCCCCTCTCTTCACCCGAGTGTCCAAAACATGTGGCCGAAGGTCTGATGATATGACAACAAAGTCGATCATTGACCTCCTGCCTAGGGTGTCCTGGTGCCAAGTGCACTGATGGACACCCTTATGCTTGAAATTGGTGTTCATTATGGACAATCCGTGACTAGCACAGAAGTCCAAATAAAAACACCACTCGGATTCAGATCGGGGAGGCCATTCCTCCCGTCACGCCTCTCCAGGTGTCACTGTCGTTTCCCACGTGGGCGTTGAAGTCCCCCCAGCAGAATAATGAAGTCCCCGGGAGGGGCACTATCCAGCACCCCCGACAGGGACACCAAGAAGGCCGGGTACTCCAAACTACCGCTCGGCCCGTAGGCCGAAACGACAGTCAGAGACCTATCCCCGACCCGAAGGCGCAGGGATGCGACCCTCTCATCCACCGGGGTAAACCCCAACACGAGACGGCTGAGCTGGGGGGCAACAAGCAAACCCACCCCAGCCCACCGCCTCTCCCCGTGGGCCACTCCAGAGTAGAAGAGAGTCCAGCCCCTCTCAAAGAGATGGGTTCCAGAGCCCACGCTGTGCGTGGAGGCGAGCCCGACTATTTCTAGTCGATATCTCTCGACCTCCTGCACAAGCTCAGGCTCTTTCCCCCCCAGCGAGGTAACATTCCACGTCCCTAGAGCCAGCCTAAGCATCCGGGGATTGGGCCGCTGAGGTCTCCATCTTCGTCCGCCACCCAATCCTCTTTGCACCGGTCCCTCACGGTTCCCCCTGCAGGTGGTGGGCCCACTGGGGGATGGCCTCACGTCTCTCGTTCGGGCTTGGCCCAGCAGGTCCCGCAAGGAGCAACCCGGCCACCAGGCGCTCTCCGACGAGTCCCGACCCCAGGCCTGGCTCCAGGGTGGGACCCCGGCTTTGCTGTACCGGGCGACGTCACGTGCCTCGATTTAATGGTCGTCATGAAGGATTCTTGAACCGCTCTTTGTCTGACCCATCACCTAGAGCCTGTTTGCCATGGCAGACCCTACCAGGGGCATTTAAGCCCCAGACAACATAGCCTCTAGGATAATTTGAACACTCAAACCCCTCCACCACGTTAAGGTGGCGGTTCAAGGAGGAAGACAATGTTCAAACGGGAAAAAAAAAAGAGAGAGCTATTGGCAATAGGATGACTTTGGATTACCTCTTAGCTGAGAGGGGTGGTGTTTGTCATTTATTTGGAGAACAGTGTTGTATTTTTTATTCCTGATGTGTCTAGTAACATGATAAGTATCCATGATAAATTGGGAGTTGTTGACGGCTCGACAGACTGAAAATATGGATTCCTCTTGGAATTTGGTCCTGGTTCATTACTGGTGGTTGGACATCCTGGGTAATAAATATTGGAGTAATTTTATTTTTATTTTTTGATTTTGATGTTTATTTTAAAGTGATGTCTTTGTTTTTTTAGTTTTACTTTGATTATAATCTTGGGTGATGGTTTTGAATAATTTTCCTTTTAGTTATGATTATCTTGTAAACAGAAGAAAGGAGTTGTTATGGAAATTCTTCTATTTAGTGCTACAAAGTATTCAAAAGTGCAGTGAACTTTCATTAACCTCTCTTCCCTGACCTCAGTGTTTTTATTAGTGTTCTGGTATTTAGAGTAGATGGCCTCTCTAGCCATTTGCTGAAGAATTATGGTTAACACTCCCTAAGGGAGGGCAGATGGGGTCTTCATTCATGATTGTCTTATCTCTGTCCTGGGGAGGTTTAGGGGCCATAAAGTTAAACTCTTTGAAGTTGAGACAACATCCTCATTCTGCTATAAATACTGTCTGTAAACTGTGTTCGGGGCTTCTGTTTCACTGACACGTCAGTGACAGGGTCTTCAAACGCAGAAATGCCTTTGAATAAAACTTATAAAGACAAAGTCCGGATTTTCTCTTATTGTGAGTTAATTTCTCTCCCACTTTGATAAGAAAAATTCTATTATAGAATAAATGCCCAAGACACAATCTGACATTCATGCTGAAATTCTTTCACGAAGACAACAGATGCAGCAGTTCACCCTGTGAGAAGGTGCTGTGTTCCAAGAGAACCACAAGTTATAACCAGTTATATAACTAGTTATAACCACAAGAGAACCACGTTCTATTAGACTACCATCAACAGAAAAAGATAATCCATGCATTCTCCCACTGAATTAACTCAGGTGACACGTCTGCATGGTTGTAAATAGTCGCAAGGTTGGGGTTCTCCACAGAAAGTCACATACTCACCATGTACTGACAACATACAGAGCCTTGCTCAAATATTCATAGCCTTTAGATTTTTCCACATTTGCCCAGTTATAAGCACAAATTATTGTATTACAATTGTTCTCTTGGTTGCTTCTCTGATTAAACTCTTCTTGCTCAGCCTGTTAGGTCAGGTGGACGAATATGACTTGGTAGATTTAATGGATTGAACAGAGCTCTGGGAGATCTTCAGAGCAGTTTTAAAAACTAGCTGTGGTTTAACCCTCTCCACAGCCTTTTCCCTGACCTGTTTGCAGTGCTCCTTAGTCTTCATGATGCTGTTTGTTACCTAATGTTCACTAACAACCGTCTAAGGCCTTCACAGTAAAAGCTTGCTTTCTACTGAGATTAAATTATACCCTGTTTAATAACTGTTGTTTGGACTAGTAAGAGTAAATGGGGTTGAATGCAAATACACCAGTTATCTGGTTTGGGCTGAACCCTGCTGTACCTTGCTATGGCTGTTATCTCCGTAGCGTCCCATCAGGTTGACCCGGTGACAGTTTTTGTACCAAAAAGCTCCCTTATAGGAAAGAGCACAGTTGGTTACAGCTATGTCGTTATCATGGTCATAGGTTGAGAAGGGACGCCCATGGTGGTAGGTCATAGAGTCACCTAGAAAAACACACCCAGACACAGTTTCTGTAAGGAACACATATAGTAACATGAAAGTATCTTTTCCAGCTAAGTGGTCTACTCGGTACTAAAGATGTGTTCCACAAAGGGGTCTTCTTCATAAATGGGACCAAATAAGGGTTGGCTAAATAATTAATCCTTGTTTTAATTGTGAATCTGAATGCCTGGCCATCATAAGAAATGTAGTGAAGTCAGAACAAACTAAAATACCATTTAAAAGACTCTACCTGCAGTCCCACTGTATCCTCCCACATGAACTTTGTAGCGGGTCCGAGGTTCAGAGACAGAAAACTTGTCGTACTGAGCGTAGGCCATCTCTCCCTTGTCTCTCAAATCGACCCGCAGCTCATACTGTCCTCCAGATGTGATCTTATGCAGATTGGATAGACCTGAGTCAAAGAAGAGGCATCTTAGCAGAATCATCCACAGTGGGAAAAAGTCTAATGGTACTGGGTTCTTTCTTTAAGCTCCATCATTTAAAGGGGTCATCATCTGTCCCTACAACCTTTTGTACATTCTCCTCCTCTCTTGCTGCACAACATTCAATATCTTCTGTCGAGTATATTTACCACAAATAACATCTCTTTTGCCCATACCAACTCAGCCTGGCCCTCACTAACTTTGTATGTCAAATTGCTTATCCTGAGCTGTCCACCTGATGTTTTCATTTCTCACCCAGCTCATTTCAGTGAGTCCCCATAAAAGAACTAAACATCTTCAGCTCCCCCTCCTGTGTCATCAGTGAACGTCATAATCCATGGGGACCTCTACTTTGCCTCTATCAACCTGGCAATTGGCTCTGCAAACAGGAAGGGATGGGATCCAAGCCTATCCCCTTAATCAACGCATGTGTCACTCCTACCACACCTCACCATTGTCTCACTGTTCTTGTAAATGTCCTCCATCAATCTTACAAACTTCTCTGTCATAAATAATTCCTGACTTACAGATACATAATTCCTTTCTCTAGATCCACAGACTCCTTTTGACCTTCTCTTTGCTTCTCCATCAACACATAGGTAGTTCATGGTGTCACAGGTAGCTGTGAGATCAGTGATATTGGTTCATCGACAAGAAGTCATAATGCTGCTCACTGATTGTAAACCATGGAAGCCATAATCACATATCATACATAGGTAAATCATATATCACTATAATGTAGTCAAATTATTTGTCTTATGTCAATGCTAAAAATATGTTATTAAATGACAGTATGACTAGTCTGCACATAATTTATAATTTTGATATGACAACAAATCAGCAGCAAATTGTAAGAAATTCTATATTTAATTGACATCAATCTCTTTTATCAGTACCAGATCACATTATTCAACCCAGATCTTTAAGCATTTTGAATTATTTATTAGTGTTCTGGAAGAAATTACCAAGCCAGAATTCATCGTTCATGTCACCAAAACCAGCCGTGTAATTCTTCCAGTTGCGGAAGAACTCCAGTTTGCCACTCTGACGTCGGATGAAAACCTGCAAATCAAAAAATAACCACAAGGGATGATAAGCCTTTCAGACATAACTGTTGTACCACATAGGTTTTTTCTATGCAAAAATAGAAACAAATGTAGGTTTTCAAGGCTCAGAATCGCCAAAATGCTGTAATTCTACTGCCAGAACTGGTTTAACTGTCATGAGGTGCGAAGTTTTGGAAGGATCAGGAACGTTGAGACGCATGGTGAGTTGAGCACTTATTTAATAATAGAAAACAGGAAAATTACACGGCGAGAGAGCATTGAACACGAACAAGGTAACAGGCATGGAGCAGGTAGTCAACAGTACGATCCAGTTGCAAGAAATGAAAACTATAGAGCATAAACACTGAGGTAGGGAAACCAATGGAACAAAAAAAAAAGGATAGCTAACCAGGAGGAATATAGGGTAGCTGGTGACAAGGAATGCAAACCTCTACTGTTCTGCCCACAGTTTTTCTCTGGGACTGAGATCAGGGCTTTCTAATGGCCACTCCAAAACATTAAATTATTTATCCTTAAGCCACTTTTTGACTAATTTGACCCTTCAATATTTCAACATAATGTTATGATGCTATCTGTTTTGTGTAGAGCACCAGTCTGTCCTACTACAGAACACAAAGGCCAAAAAGGCCAAACAGTTCCGTTTTACTTTCATCAGATCGCAGGAAATTAGTCTTTGTCTGAGTATATTTGCAAACTGTATTCTGGCTTCTTTTTCGCTTTTGGAGTAAACCTAAGCTATTTGTTTACTCTCTTTAGTTTGCTTCTAGGTTTTTTTGTGCAGTTTCAGCCTGGATCCTGATTAATTTTGAAATGCTGTATATGTCTTAAAATGAACTACTTTGTAATAACATCCAAGTTAGATATTTTTTCTTTTAATCTATCCTATATAAATTATAGGCCAGAAGTGGAAGTGGAAGATACCCTTATCACATTGTACTGCCTTGCTTTTAATATTTGAGCATATCAAACACTTTAATGTAGAACCTGCTCTATACAAGACAGGGGTACATCATAAGCAATGCCTATACACCATAGACAAGACAGAAAATTATTTATTCATGTTTTCTTTCACATTTTTAGATACACTAATTTATGTTTCATAGGAAACAAATGATCTCTGAAAACATTTTGGATGAAGAAATCCATAAAAAAAAAGCCAATTTCCAAATAAAAAGCTTGAAAAGTGTTCAAAATACCTGGAGAAAAATAGTATAAGACTACCTTAAGTTATCCCTAGAAAGCTTGGCTTCTTGGAAGAAAATTCTTGGGAAACTATGGATGACTTAAGACTTTTGAACACTACTGTATCAGTGGAAAATATTGTGTCTAGAGTAATGAGTAACTTACGATCCATCCACCTCCATCGGTGCTCATGTCACAGTAGACCTGAAGGGGTTGGTTCTCGTCTCCACCCACGTAGATGGTATGCATGCCTGACAAAGTGTCACCGTTCAGCAGGTTCTGTGAGCAGTCCCTGGGGTGTCTGTACAGCACACCGGCTACATAAAAAAACAGATCAGATACTAATGCAGCGGGCATTGGGATCGTTTGTGTTCACCCTACTTCCTTTAGTTGACAACAGACAGCTCCTCCAATTAGATTTCACAATGCAACAAACACAGTAACAAAGAACCCCATGTTCAACAATATTATTTGTTTTGTGACAAGAAACATATAAGAAATGAATTCTTTATATATAAGCAAGAACATTAACCTGTTAAAAACAGCATTAAAGTGTGATGTTTAAATGACCTGTCAAACAGCTGCACACATTCAAAAAAGTTGATGCATGTGAATAACTTCAGACCTGACTGGTAGCTATCATTAAATATATACAGGGGTTGGACAATGAAACTGAAACACCTGTCATTTTAGTGTGGGAGGTTTCATGGCTAAATTGGACCAGCCTGGTAGCCAGTCTTCATTGATTGCACATTGTACCAGTAAGAGCAGAGTGTGAAGGTTCAATTAACAGGGTAAGAGCACAGTTTTGCTCAAAATATTGAAATGCACACAACATTATGGGTGACATACCAGAGTTCAAAAGAGGACAAATTGTTGGTGCACGTCTTGCTGGCACATCTGTAACTAAGACAGCAAGTCTTTGTGATGTACCCAGGGTAATGTCAGCATACCACCAAAAAGGACGAACCACATCCAACAGGATTAGCTGTCGACGCAAGAAGAAGCTGTCTGAAAGGGATGTTTGGGTGCTAACCCGGATTGTATCCAAAAAACATAAAACCACGGCTGCCCAAATCCCGGCAGAATTAAATGTGCACCTCAACTCTCCTGTTTCCACCACAACTGTCCGTCGGGAGCTCCACAGGGTCAATATACACGGCCGGGCTGCTATAGCCAAACCTTTGGTCACTTATGCCAATGCCAAACGTCAGTTTTAATGGTGCAAGGAGCGCAAATCTTGGGCTGTGGACAATGTGAAACATGTATTGTTCTCTGATGAGTCCACCTTTACTGTTTTCCCCACATCCGGGAGAGTTACGGTGTGGAGAAGCCCCAAAGAAGCGTACCACCCAGACTGTTGCATGCCCAGAGTGAAGCATGGGGGTGGATCAGTGATGGTTTGTGCTGCCATATCATGGCATTCCCTTGGCCCAATACTTGTGCTAGATGGGCGCGTCACTGCCAAGGACTACCGAACCATTCTTGAGGACCATGTGTATCCAACGGTTCAAACATTGTATCCTGAAGGCGGTGCCGTGTATCAGGATGACAATGCACCAATACACACAGCAAGACTGGTGAAAGATTGGTTTGATGAACATGAAAGTGAAGTTGAACATGTCCCATGGCCTGCACAGTCACCAGATCTAAATATTATTGAGCCACTTTGGGGTGTTTTGGAGGAGCGAGTCAGGAAACGTTTTCCTCCACCAGTATCACGTAGTGACCTGGCCACTATCCTGCAAGAAGAATGGCTTAAAATCCCTCTGACCACTGTGCAGGACTTGTATATGTCATTCCCTAGATGAATTGACGCTGTATTGGCTGCAAAAGGAGGCCTTTCACCATACTAATAAATTATTGTGATCTAAAACCAGGTGTTTCAGTTTCATTGTCCAACCCCTGTATGTTGCAAAAGCTGAATCATAATGAATAAAGATTGCAGAGATGAGTTGAATATGGATTTCGACCGCAACACAAAGATGTGTTTGAGTGTACTCACTGGTGGTAAAGATGGTAGAGATGACTTGGCTTCTCTTGGGACCAGCGAGTGCTTCCAGCTTGACTGAATAATCTGTGGAGGCACGGAGGTCAGCCATATTGTACGATACAGCGGTGGGACTCAGAACCACCTCCTGAGGAAGAGAGACACGCTCGCATATTTTATTCCCTCACAGGAAATAGATCACTGTAGATACATGAATTTCCGCAGGTCTGTATAAAGCAACACCTGTGGAGTTCTGCTGTGAACTCACATGGATGGTGCCAACAGCAGATTCAAAGTGGAGGAGGTACCCACTGATGTCAGCACGAGGAGGCTTCCAGGTGAGCATAGCACTCTCTGTCTGGATGTTAGTGGCTGCCAGGTCCTGAGGTGCATCTACATCTAAAGACAAAACAGGAGCCCAAACAAGTCTGTCTGTGTTATTAAGATGAAGACTCTACAGTCAGGTAATTTGTAAGATATATCATATCTTACAAATACATGTTACCATAATATATGTGTCACAAATTGAGTTACAAGTGTTTCTGTGCTGAAGTCATTTGTAAAAAATTATTCTGATTATAATTTTATTTCCTGAATAGATAAACTGGCTTGAAAAAGTACTCTTTGAATTTTTATTTTCTTAAGTTACAACCACAATTTCAGTGATTGTTAGTAGCATTTTATGTTAAAAACCATAAACTTTTGTATACTGGAGGAAAAATGAGACATGGTTTTAAATATTTTTTACAGATAACCCGAAAAGTGCATTATGCATTTATATTCAGCCCTCCTGCATTACTAATTGTTTTGCATTTACAGCTGTATGTTGTTGGTCTATCGCTACCAGTCTGGCCCAGTCTCAAGACCTTTAGGACTGTTCTGCATTTAGTTCCATCCATCTTCCTATGAAGTATGATCAGCTTCCCTGTCCCTGCTGAATAAATGCATCCGGAGTAAGGGTGAGGAACAGTAGTAATTTTCTGCCACACAGTGTGAAGATCAAAAAGTTATATTTTGTTCCTATCTGACCAGAGCAGCTTCTTTTAATAGCATTTTTCTGGCCACACTTCCAGAAGGGCCCGAAATAGTTTCCTTAAACATCACAGTTATGCATTACTTTCTGTTGGTCAATCATATAATTCATATTGATTCTGATTCTAGAATTGTGCCGTTCAAGGTGGCATCAGGTTGGAGTAGTTCTGTTATTTTTCATTCTAATTGGTACTTTTTGGGAATTTCTTTTGCAGTGGATATAATTGAGTTTTTTGGACAACTGTCCTCTCCAGTATCGGATGCTGTGCAGTAGAGGCTGACATTTTTTCGGGAATCCCACGGGTCACGGGATTCCCGTGGGACGGGAGACAGCATTAGTAAAGATAACGTGATTGGGACGGTACAGGATAAAAAAATGAACGGGGGCAGACGGGAGCAGGAGCAAACCAATAGGAGGGAAATGAACTAGGATCAATTGTCTTTGGAAATGTAAAACTGAGACTTTGTTATAAACTTCAAGAAAAAAAAACTTGTCTCGACGCCGCCATTGTGTAATTTTTTTCCAAGAAGCATATACTATAATGCGAGTCAAACGAACTACACGACCCACAAGCCAACAGTGCTTCTGATCGACGTTTTCCACCTGCGTTCAGAATGGAGGGAGCAAACGCAGGTGGAGAACTGGACGTGGTAAAATTGGATTTGCAACGTAAAGTCAGAAGTAAGGACTTATCTATTGAACTCATAGAGCTGACAGTAAAGTTGCAAATATTACCGAACGTCAGGAGAGTTGAATGCAGCGGTGTTAACATGCAGTATGCTGCTTGTAAAACGTGTTTAGTCGTAATCAAGTACAGCAGTGATTAAGGCAAATTCTGGATTGAATCAGCCCTGCATCTATTCATTCGTCAAACAAAAAGTAACATCACGGGTCAAGTCTCATCTGACCACCACAATTGCTCGCATGTGCACTAAAGATTTAGGAGCCTTTGCCACAGTAGAGGGGAAAGGTACGGAGGCCGGGAGGGGACATGGGGGGAATTTATTTTTCTTTCGCATCCCCACGCAATACTTATGCGTTTGCTCGCAAAAGTTGTTAATTGCCTTGAGAAAGCTGTGCATTTTGGAACAGCTGCACAGATGACAAACTGCTTACAAAACAAACATATGGTTTATTTGTCATATGCAGGTTAACATGCAGTCAACAATGCGATTAAATGCTTAGGATAAGAAGAACCGTTCAAATCCAGATAAAAACAAAAGCACTAATGGCGTGCAAAAAAAAAGTACACATCATGCAGCAGCAATAAGCAAATAAAGTGTCACAGATGTGGTTTCGTGCAGTATTATTGTCCAGAGTTCAGTAGTTTGACAGCATGTGGATAGTAACTGTCTTTAAGTCTGATTGAAGATCATTTTATTTAAGGCCGATTTCAAAATAAAACTAAATAAATCTCAAAAACGGGTGTAGTGTTTGTTCCATTTTTGGAATTATCTGATTTGGAAACTATCCCACAAAGTATTGCGAGATAACGCAAAAAGTATTGCCTGAGAACGCAAAAAGTATTGCCTGGGAACGCAAAAAGTATTGCCTGGGAACGCAAAAAGTATTGCGTGGGGACGCAAAAGAAAAAAAATTCCCCCATGTCCCCTCGCGGGCTCCGTAGAAAGGCTTCATCAGGGGAAGATACTAAATAAATACGTTGTGAAATAGAAAAAAATTTTATGTACCATTAAATGTACAATTTATTTTAATACATCATTAAATATTAGGTGTACCACTAATTACGTCATGTCGTCTTTAAAATTATACTTAATTATTCAGTGGCACATTTAATTGCATAATAGTCCATTTCATGATATAATGATACATTTATTTTTTCAAATGATGTATTAAATAAATAAATGGTACCTTTAATTTAATGGCACATTTAATGTTACATTTCTTTCATGCTACATTTATTTCACTTATTGGACATTCACAACATTTATTTATTTAATGATAATTTTATTGTATTAATTTTGTCCAGTTTGACCCTCCATTCTTGATGCCTGTATAGGAGGTCATGTCAGAATTTGAATCAGGTGTGCTGGAGCAGACACACATCTAAAACTTGCAGGGAAGGGGTCCCTGAGAACCAGGGCTGTGAACCATTCAGGTACAGTTTCTAAATTGTGAAGGTAATGCCTTTTTGCACTTTTGTTCACCAAGTACAGTTCTCTTGCTAGGTGCATTTTTCTTTCGTTTCAGCAACTTGAAACATAAAAGTAATGTCATTGTTCAAAGGAAACAATCACTTAATAAACGAGTAAAATACAACTATGTACATTTTGTTTATTCAACTGAGATAGGCATGGTCTGTTTCCTTGTTTGATATTTTATTATTTCTTCATTATTATTCTTTTTACTTTATCTGGCCTTTACTACAGCTTAAAACAGGGACCTAACTGGTCCTTCAAACAAAGAAATTGCCAAAAGACTAAATGAAGAAAACAAAAATGGGAGTGGCACGGGAGTGGGAGTCGTTCTAAATGGGAGCGGGATGGGAGTGGGAGTCAATTTACCAGGAGTGGGATGGGACAGTTTTTTTTTTTGTTATGCTGGCCTGGGATTGGGATGGGACAAGACATTTTTCTGTGGGAGCGGGATGGGACAGGAGAGAAAATCCACTCCCGTGTCACCCTCTACTGTGCAGATGGAAGGATTTTTCCTAATACTTTTCTACTTTTGGACATCTGTTATGATGCATCACTATGGCAACGGGGTATTTTCTTACAACCAGGAGCAGCGGATTTATATCTCAAAAGTAATGCGGTATTATGTGTGTCACTGAGACATGGCTGCAGGATCATATCCCCAACTCCAGCGTCTCTCTGCCAGGCTTTATGACCATACAAGCAGACAGAGATTTAAAGAGGAGGGGCAAACGCAAAGGAGGTGGACTGGCAGTACTTGTGAACAGCAGATGGTGTTATCCAGGACATGTTACTCTGAAGTGTTGTCCCTGCAGTCCAGATATCGAACTGTTAGCAGTAAGTTTCCGTCCATATTATTTACCCAGAGAGTTCACCAGTGTTATTTTGGCAACAGTTTAAGTTCCACCTTCCACTGTTGCTGACACGTGATGCCATCAGCTGAGTTGTTGCTAAGTTACAGACTCCCCAATGTGTTTGTGGCAATATCTGGTGATTTTAGCCATGCTTCACTCTCTGCTACACTTCCAAAGTTTCAACAGTCTGTCAGCTGCTCTACCAGGGAAAACAAAACATTGGATTTGTTTTATGCAAATGACAAGGACTCATACATCTCTGAAGCAAGAGCTCCTCTAGGTAAATCAGATCACAGTCTTGTTTTTCTCTGCTCCAAATATAAGCCCCTTGTTCAGAGGCAACCTGTAATAAAAAGAACTGTGAGAAAGGGAGACAGGAAATTATCGAGGAGCATATAGAAGCAACTTAAAGTCAAGATAAGACACAGCAAGGAGGTGTACAAGAAGAAGCTGGAGAGCAAGCTCCGGCAAAACAATATCAGAGATGTGTGGTCAGGGATGAAGAAGATTACAGGCTTCAAGCAGAAAAACGATTGGACCGATGGAGGTCTGGACAGAGCCAATGAACTAAACACATTCTTCAATAGGTTCAGTTCATAAGTAAGCTCAGTATCCTCCACTCCTGCTCACAGCCAAACAGACATGCCACCCTGCTTTGACCCACAGCTTTCCTGTTACACCTCAAATGTTTTATCTTCCACCATGGATCCTTCTGCTTCTACATGTTTGCCTTCAACCAGATCAGAAGATGCTGATGCTCCCTTTGCCTCCCCCTTCCACCTGTGTGTCTCAAGAAGTCAGGTGAAGATGCAACTGGAGAGACTGAATCAGAATAAGGCTGCAGGTCCAGATGGTGTCAGCCCTAAAGCCCTGAAGGCCTGTGCAGAGCAGCTCTGTGGGATTCTGCAGCACCTCTCCAATCTTAGCCTGGCCCAGAAGAAGGTTCCAGTGTTGTGGAAGACCTCCTGTCTTGTTCCAGTACCAAAGAAAACTCACCCATCAGTCCTCAATGACTATACCCTGTTACCTTGACATCCCACACCATGGAGGTCCTAGAGAGACTCCTGTTGGCCCACCTGAGTAAGCAAACAATAAACTATCAGGACTCCCTTCAGTTTGCTTATTACTGGGGATTTGGAGTTGAAGATGCCATCATACACCTGCTTCAACAAACCCACTGTTATCTGGACAAAGCCAGCAGCACTGTGAGGTTCATGTTTGATTTCTCCAGTGCATTTAACACAATCCAACCTGATTTGCTTTGTCAGAAACTCCAGAAAACCCAAGTCGAGGTCTCAACAATCTCCTGGATCAATGACTACCTGACAAACAGACCACAGTTTGCGAGACTGAAGGGGTGTGTGTCTAACCAGGTAATCAGCAGCACAGGAAAACCACAGGGGACGGTACTCTCACCATTCCTTTTCACTCTGTACACCTCAAGCAGGCTCCTGTCATCTGCAGAAATACTGTTTCTGCAGTTGTGGGGTGGATCAGAGATGGATAAGAAGATGGGTACAGGGAGCTGGTGGACCGATTTGTGGCATGGTGCGGAAACAATCATCGCACCTTGAACGTGACTAAAACAAAGGAGATGATTGTAGATTTTAAGAGAATCAGGAATAAGTCAAAAACTATTTCCATCACGGGACGATAAGTGGAGGTGGTGGAGGAGTATAATTACCTCGGTGTTCACCTGGACAACAGACTGGAGTGTAGATGCAACTGTTAAGCCATCTACAAGAAGGGACAGAGCAGACTGTACTTGTTGAGGAAACTTAAGTCCTTTAGGGTTTGCAGCAAGATGCTGCATGTCTTCTATAAGTCTGTTGGGGAGAGTGTGATCTCTTCTGCCATCATCTGCTGGGGAAGCGGCATCAGAGCCAGGGACTTAAAAAAGCTCAACAAGCTGATAAAGAAGGATGGTTCTGTTCTGGGGACTCCTCTTGAACCTCTGGCGATCATAGTGCAAAGAAGGATTCTTCATAAAATGAAGAACATTATAGAGAAACCTAAGAATCATCCTCATCAGACTGTTGTACAACAACAGAGTGTCTTCAGTCAGAGGCTTCTTTAGATGTGCTATAAGACAGAGCGCTACAGGAGATCCTTCCTGCCCACAGCCTTCAGCATCAACAACGGCTCTTTGAAGAAACCTGCATAATATGAGCTACAACAACATTTATTTTCCCTTTGGCATTAGTAAAGTATTTTTGAATTTAATTGAATTGAATAAAATGCTAACAGCACATTTTGAAATTTATGGTTTTGAAATGCTAAAAATTATTGAACAAGGGGTTTGAATCCTTTGGCAAGACACTGTACAATTAGACAATGAATTTGAGGAGTTAGCCAAAGTTAACAGTAAACAAACTATCTTCCTTCATGTGAGATTAAACAGCTGATCCACATGTAAGGACAGAAAGGTACCTGTGGTGAACTCTGTTGTAGTGGCTGCACTCTTGGCCAAGTCCCTCACCGCATAGACCTTCACAGTGTAGAGTGTTGCCGGCTTCAAAGAGCTCATCTCAAACTCCACCACGTTTCCTGACACACGCTCCATCACAGGAGCCACTGGGAGACACACAGAGAGACAAGGACAAATATATATATCTATATATATATATATAGATATATATAGATATATATATATACAGTACTGTGCAAAAGTTTTGTTTTAGGCAGGTGTGAAAAAAATGCTGTCAACAAAGAATGCGTTCAGAAATATAAGGGATGATTGTTTATTTTTATCAATTTACAAAATGCTACGTGAGCGAACCCAAACATACAGCCAAAGTCATTAAGAACTATCTTCAGCGTAAAGAAGAACAAGACTTGCTGGAAGTGACGGTATGATCTCCACAGAGCCCTGATCTCAACATTATCGAGTGTGTCTGGGATTACATGAAGAGACAGAAGGATGTGAGAAAGCCTAGATCCACAGAAGATCTGTGGTTAGTTCTCCAAGATGTATATATATATATATATATATATATATATATATATATATTACAAGACGTAGGCACTCCTGCGATGCTGCTACAAAGTTTTAAATGAAGATAGCCAAAGAAGGGTTTCCAACCTTAAGTTCAGAGAAAGCAAACAATAAACGGTAAAGGTAGAAGAAAAAAAAGACCAAGTTTATAAAAAAAAAAAAAAACTTTCTGGACGTAATGCAGATTTGGAGCTTTGCCACTGAGCTTTGAAGCTCAGTAGCATTATAGAAGTAGTTTGGGTTAATCTTGTTGATATATCAGTTATTGAGCAGTAAAGAGAGGGGTTGCATCATCATCACATCCCAGAGGCCAGATCCCAAATGACCTCACCTGTGAAGAACACAAAAAAGATCAAGAAATTCAGAGACAGCACTTTCTAAAGAACCTGAAACAAACAGGGTGCCCTTGATGCCCCACAGCATTCTGCAGAGCTGAGGTGAAGATTAGTTACAGGAACGTATCTCACTGTGGTACTCCAGCTTCAATATGGCAGGCAGAATGCAGGAACAGGCTGTGAACATCAGCCACACCTCACACCCTTTCCATTAAGTTTCTGAACTGTTACCATCAGGTAAATAGTACCAAGGCATTAAACCAGAACCACCAGACTGCTGCACAGCTTTCTGCTGCAAACTGCTGAAATCTGTTGAGATGTTTCCAGTTTTTATATGTTTTTTTTTCTGTTGTGTGTTTTTTGTTGTGTTTTCTCTATTTAATAACTTTTTACACAAATCTGTTGAATGATTCCACAGAAACAATATATTGTTTTGTTGTTTGCTTTACAGTGAAACAATAATGCATTGATTTAGCTTGCTTTTCTGAGCTCTGCTTCCCTTTCACATCCTGCAGTAAAGCTGAAGACAACATAGCTCAATGATTTTACAGTTTCTTTCCTGAAACAGGGTAAAAACTTTGCCTTGTAACTATTGAATCACACACAATGTGAAAACACAAGACTTTAGGCTTCACACATCATTTTCAGCTTCTGGTTTGGGAACTGATCTTCAAATAAACATCTCTTTATTGTCTCTGTTCTAACTTCATCTCTAGCATAATCACTTAAAGCTTATGATTATTCCACAGTGTCAAAAGTTGACTTAGAGCTTCAAACTTTTATTTTAAACATTTATTTACAATTGGAAAACCTTAATGACTAATATTAGTGGATGACATTAACTTTAGCTGCATATTTAGCACTGATATAACAATCATATATCTATTGGTAATTGATCACCTCCTATTAGTTGTAATCAATAGGAATTTTGGGAGAAAATCCATTCTTCACTTTGAGCGAAATCAGATTGTTTTTGTTTTTGTATTTTGTATTGTGCTATTTATTGAGTAATAAAATGCACATTATTTCAGTGCAAGTGCATTACCTGTTTGATTTTGAAAGTGTTTATGCATATGTGCATACCAGAGTCTGCACTGTATGTGATGACGTAGCCATCTACAGTTGCGATGGCTGGTTGCCATAACAGCAGAGCTTCAGTGTCTGTGATGTTGACTGCAGTCAGTCCACGTGGCTTATCCAGAGCTGTAGCACACACATACACACACACACACACACACACGGTAAGCACAACATGACAAGTGAAGATGATCCAACATCATTTAAACCCAGAAGATTTTTAGCCAAACTGTCATAGAAATAAACTTTCATCCATTAAGACTGGGAACAAATTAGGCAAGAAACAAGAAAAACAGGAAAATCAGTGAGTTCTGTGTTATTACTGTATCTGATGGGAGGTTTATAAGCTGAGTACACACATGCAGCACAGCAAACACAGAATAACAAAGTAAAAGATGAGGAATACCTGTAGTGTAGATTACCTGTGGTGACACTGTCAGATCCAGGCTCACTCTCTCTCTGCTCCTTGACAGCAACAATTGTGACCTCATAAGTGACCCCAGGCGTTAGGTTCGGCAGGAGGGTGTGTGACTTTGAGCCGTCCACCGTCAGCGTCTTAGCAACACCTGGGAGTTTAAACCATTCAGCAACTGATACCACTTTTTTTTTACCACTGAAAGGAAGTCTTTCCTACAAATGTATTCTATATAATGAAGTCAGATAGAAGGAAATTTACTTTTCTGTTAAAGTGACCTGCAAACTAATATAGAAATAGATTTGCGGTTTGTTATTTTAAAAGTATGCTTCTTTCTATTTGTGTTTTATCATATTACGTTTGTATTTCCCTTTCACCTGTGGTAGATGTCAGGTCTAACATCTCAGTCCTACATTTGAAACTGTAATAACTGAATTACTCACAATTCATTTCACCACTGTTCCCCATTTTTTGTAATTATTTTTAACTGCCCATTTAAAGATATGCTTAGTCCAAAGGTGGGCTGCCTGTAAGTGGTCAGCAGGGGGCAGCATCAGTGTACTTCTTGAGGCAACTGTGTTGGTATATGTGGGGGCTCAGCTCTCCATACTTTCAAAACCTTTCAAAATAGACTTTTAATATTTCAAGATCTCTTAAAATAAACATTGATAACAACTAAATGTGAAGCTGTTGCGGATGTAGCGGTGATATGGACCTCCATGGGCTGGCACATAGGTGACCTGGTAGTTGTCCACCCGAGCTCGTGAAGTCAGCCAGTGAATGGTGGCGGATGTGTCGGTCACTCCAGAGAAGCGGATGCCCTTGGGTGAGCCCAGGTCTGGTAAAGATGGGACAGAAACACACAAATGCAAACAACAACAAGTTAAACAGAAGATTTAGTCACTATGTGCTCTGAAGGCTGTGGAACTAAATGCTTGAGGAGCTAATATTGACATATCAAAGCAGCAGACAGAAGAAGACACACAAATTCAGTTATTGTAGCCTGTGCAGATCCTCCAATGAAAGGCAGTCATTTACACAAACGTAGCAAGAGATAGTTCAAGAGACAGTCAGAGAGGAGCGGGGGAGGTCCTGGCTCACAGAGAGACCCTTCCCAGTTAGAGGCGAGCTGCAGCATTTTGCATAACAGACCTGAGGAGATATACTTGGCCTCATTTCATGAACCATACACAAAAGTAAAACATGAGCAATGCAACCCAGGGAGGACAAGGGACACATGGACAAACAAGCCTTTTATGTGACACGGACAACCAACCACCCCCCAACAACCATCACCGCCACCAGCTCCATTAGAAAACCAGGCAAAAACACAGGGGGGCAGGTAGCTAAAGACAACATTTTGGAAGATTTGGACACACAAGATTAGGATTAGGAGCAACTACATGTTCTGATATGAGTTTAACTTCAGCAATTGAAGTTGGTGTAGTAATGTTCTAGTTTAGTGAATTTTTAAAACAAGAATTGGGTGCATAAGTTTGAAATTATTGTGTATTTTCCCTGGTGGACACTGGGTCACAATTCTCTAATATTTGGATAAATAGATTTGCTGCAGCCTTCAACAGGCTCCTGACATGATTCTGTTTGGATAGAACCACTGCTCATATCAGAAATGTTATAGCATAGTTAATGTTGTTGGTTTCCTGGCCCAGACCGAGCATTTTAAGCATACATTTACATAACAGCTGAAGTCAGGACCACTCCAGAAGATACCCGTTCTATCACCTTTATGTGTGCTTGGTTGATCATTATTCTGTTGAAACATGTGTTCAGGTATCAACATCAAGCTGTTAAGTTAAATAATTTATCATGTTACCACCACCATGCATTACAGTTGGTTCAATGTTCTTGCACTGCCTTCATCAGAATGCTTTTTGGTTGAAGTTTTTTGCCCTAGGAGGTTAAATCAATAATTAAATCATAGCGCTTTACTACCATCTAGTGGACACTTCTGCCAGTGTTGATTAAAAGAATGTGAACGTCTGAATTTGTCAGTTAGCTATAACTGCTCAGGTTAACGCATGGTGTTGCTGGCTATACGTCAAAGACGTTGTTCCTTGGACATGATTTGTCTGTAAGTTCATATTATTGATTGTTTTTGAGTATCGTTTTAAGTTAAACTTAATATATTATTTCAACATGTTGCATCTAATTTTACTAGCTAAACTTACATGCTAGTTATCATTGTGAAGATAGTTTTAGTTGTCCTTTTGTACTTTATCTATAGTTGAGACATATTTATTTTTGTATTTGTTACAGTTTTACAAAAATGAAAAGGAGTGAATAAATCCACAAAACCATTAAGGACTGGATTATTTCAACTTCAGTGTTAGCTAGCAGTCTAGTTTTGCAAAGACATGCATTGCAAAGGCAGCATAGCTCTCAAGTTTAAAAATGTCACATTGATTCCTTCAAACATTTATCTCATAATTGTGGCCAAATTGTTTAATCTTTGTCTTATTGGGCTATAACGCATTTCTATCGAAGACATTTCGAAAGATGCCTGTTTCATTGCTGCTTAAAGGCATCACTTTTCGAACCAGGGACTTCTTTCTTGGTCTGTCCTCTCAGGCCTTGGTGATATTAAACTCAATACATTGTGGACAGTGACACTGATGTTTGATGACTTTTGGGTTTTCCAACATGGCAATGGTCCCCAAAATGGAATGGAAGCAGGCTGACAATAGTCTTCTTAAATGGTCTTGACCTCAATTCCATGAAAAACGTATGGGGTTTGATGAAACGGTGAGCCAGGACCCCTGGAGACTAACTAGTTCAGTTGAGCTTTACCATTGCTGATGATAAGAGTCGACAAATATCCAATTTGAATTATGAGAGAACTTTGCTAATGGCTACAAAAGGCATGAAAACTGTATTAACTGTTTGTATATTTTCCAGGAAAAAGTTGTTGAAATGCTTCTTTTAAATCCTAAAACTTATATAAGGTTCTTGTCAATAAGTGTATGTAAACTTCTGCTGTTCATCTGTATGTCTGTCTGTCCATATGTTAAAATATCTCAAAAAGTTCTAAATGGATTTGGATAAAAGTTTTAGAAAAGGTCTGTATTAGAATAAGGAAAAGATTACTAGATTTTGGTGGTGATGCACACCACACCATCTGGCTCCCGGATTTTTTTGAAGGATTCTTTATTATGCTTGGCTATAGTGACAACTTGGAGTTCCCACATGGTTTGTGACCCTGTCAGCAGCTAACATGCTGTGGCATTGGCTGAGGTCTGTGCTCTCTGAGAGCTTTTCTAGTTGAAGACTAGAACAGCCTTCAGACAATTATGAGTTACTACATCCTCTTACAAAAATAATGCATCATTAGTGCTTCCTTAGTTTTATTTAAACTGACCAGGACTGTTTTTCTTGTGAGCTGATGACACTGATCATATATATCAGTTCTTTTTCCATCCAGCAGCTATAAAAAACTGCCAGTTGGTATGTCTTAATTGGAATTCGGCACCTCAGTCAGAAGCCTTGATTTCAGAGTACCAGGTTAGTATACAAACATATGTTTTTAAGGTCAAATATTAGAACACATTTTTTCATGGTTTCAAAACAACTAGGAGGACAAGATGCCATTCCACATGGAATATACTGACAATACACTTCCAGAGCTCTAGTATTCCAGCACAGCTTCTTGTTTCCATCCTGTCACCATGTACCTGTTCTCACCCTCTCTCTTACAGAGTTGGAGCGTGTTCCCAAAATGAGCCCAAAGATCTCAACGTTGTACTTTGTGTCCTCTGTGAGACCACTCATTGTGATATTTCTCTCCTCCCCGCCCAGCACCAGCTCTCTTGGGTGGCCTGGTTCTTCGGACTGGCTGAGCATCAGGACAAAGGTGTCAAAGGCGTCCTCCGCTGCCATCCAGGCCAGTGCAAAACTCTCAGGAGTGATGTTGGAGACTTGTAGAGCCTGCACATCCGGTTCAGTCTCTATGTGACATTTAGGAGGAGTTAATTTTCCATGTTTGTATCACTAAAAGTATAGCTGACAAATAAAGACCCTTGAAAAAAAGAGTGCATCAGTCTGGGTTCTCACAGTGAAAGGAGAAAAGTTTTAGATGCAAATGGAAGAAAGAAGTATAGATTACAAGATGGTATTTGTTGAAGTGCACCATGTTAGGTTTAGCTAAAACATCTAACAGGGACATTCAGATTATGTAAAAACATAATTTATAAAACCTTTCTGAATGAGGTAAGTGTTCATCTCTCCACCTCCTTCAAACTGGACCAAGACCATGCTATGATTTAAAAAACCCAGCCAAGAACTTTGCAAGTTCTTCAAGGTTTTCAAAATGTTGTGGACTAGCTATGGAGGTAAATCTGAGGCAAAATGATTTGTGCATTGTAGCGGTGAATTTGACACTACAGATATAAATACAGGGAGATTTGTCATTTGAGATTTTTTTTCTGTCTTAATTACAAAACACCTCTTCAGATTCTCTTATCTACTGGAAATACAAATACCGCCACGTTGAGGACTATGGGACTCAAGTGTCTGGAGTCCAGGCCTGGAGTCTGCAGATGAACGTCAGCCCTTCAGTGCTTAATATTGATAGAGGAAACGGTGTTTCTCCAAACCAGTTTCTTAAAATGATTTGAACTCACATAGAGATGGGTGTTGGGCCTATGAGGTGGGCTGGGGCTGATGTTGTTTTTGCAGCAAACCGCTTCTGTTGTTGACGTTTTTGATGCTAATGTGCTTGCGTTGAGGGCACGACCGCTGCTGTTCTCCAGGTGAATGTGTTTGTTGTTTTTTAAGATGAATATGAGTAACATATTTACAAGAAGTGATTAAAACAATACTACCAGACACAAAATGTTTCCTGGGCAGATGTAAACAGCATTGGGCTTTGCATTGTTAGTGTATTGCTCTGCTTCCACTAAAATATGAAATACCCAGTGATATCTTGGTTTTTAAACAAAATAAATTGTGTTGATCTTGCAAGGTTTCTGTCAGGGTGCTGCACTTTCAAAGCAGCTGGATGGATGTTTTCTCTGCCCAATGAACACGTTAGACGTGTGGAAATCCTCACAAAGATCTAAAAATGTGTAAAAGTGTCACAACAAAACACACAGAACATTTCTTTTTAATATTAGGGCTTCTTGAACCTGGAATTAGTTGCTTATTTCCTGTGTTGCTGTGTATGCTGACTTTCATTGCAGGCACCAGTAATGAACCCACTGAAATGCATATAATCTAAAATTAAAAGACCTTATAAAGCACAGCCACCATCTCTGAGTCAGATACTGTTTATGACAGAAACAAGTAGACCACCTTCTTTTAAACTAGCCCTATTAAGTTTTCTCATTAGCCAAGGTTGAAGATCTATTACCAAAAACATTTAATGGTAAGTACGTAGAGTTGCATGATCACTAAAGTAAACCCGTGGGCAACTTACTCATTTGATGACGAACCTGTTTTTATTAAACACATGCAATTGTATCCTTGCATGCAGTAAATTCTAAACATTTGTTATCAACATTTTGGGCTGCATAAATGTCTAAATGAGACTGCAGTAAGTTTATCTTTGAGTCCAGGTGGTATAATACATATGTGTGGTTTGTGCACAGAATTTTTTTTTTTTTTTTGTGTTTAGGTTCGCTGGCTGAAGAGAAACACTAAATACATCAGGTGGAGGAAACGGTGGTTTGTAATTACTTCTGCCTCAACTTCACATCTCTTCCCATTTACCGTGTTGTTGGATTTTTAGAGATGACTATGTTGATCCGTTGCCTTTCAGGAAATAAAGTGCATGTCATCATGAAAAACTCTCCACCTGTTATGTAAAGATCACATGGTTTGCTATAGGTAGCCAACTGTTATCCCAAGTCATTTTCAAAAGTCAGTTTCAGGAACCTGTTCAACAATACAACTCCTAACAGTTGTGCGTGCTAGGGTTAATACTGACTACTGTCTTATTAAAAAGGAGTTCGGGGTCTGTGCTGCTTCTCTCATTCCTTCACCAAACAGCTCCCGGTATGTGAGTTTTTCTTCATTTTATCAATTAGCTTTGCTTTTTCTAGAATTATAGGTCATCAACCAACCGTATCCTGGTGGCTTTCACTAACCTCTGAACAAAAACCAATGTATTTCCACGCTAAGGTTGGCACATGTTTGCTCTATGACCTGTCACACTCACTCTCCCTCTGTCCACCCTTCTAATTTTTTTGTACATGTTTAACAATAAATACAACAATCTAATTTTAGGTAATTCCTAATATTTCTCTTATTTTATTGTTTTTACTCAGTTTAAACTATTTTGTTTTTGTGCTTGTACTTTGCACGAAACGGCCAAACGAATTACCTTCAATTCACAGATCGTTTTGCTCCACTATCTGCGTTACGTTTGGGGCAAAAGTGAAAGTGCGCCAAAAACATTGTGTGACTTGTAAAGCAGAATTTGTGATTCACAGCAGCAGATTTAAGCAGTTGTATTCACTGATTTGTTTGCGTTAAGAAAAATAATATGATTAAAATAATTGTGAGGAGATGTTATTACAGGTGTGTGAATTTGTTTTGCACCACTTGTTTTGGATCAATTGGAGCAAAACTGTAAATGTGAGAGGTTTTCAATGTGGGAATCAAAGAATACAATTCGTGTTCTTGTACTTAAGAATCTGAAGAGGTGTAAGGATTGTTTTGCATTTGTAGGATTTCCCCGGTTGCCCGTATGCCAGTTTGCCCCTGGCTGTGAGTCACTTCACTAAATGAAGACCAAACAGATCAAAAATGCACCAGAAACCGAAACCCGAGTCCAGTTCATGTGAAAACAAGTCCAGGCTTAATTATGCAAGGATATTCGGAAAATACCGGCTCGTTTTGCATCTGGTTTCATTCCCGCCGCTTAGTCTAGCGATTCCTTTGCTTCATGTTGAGAGCAGGGGAAATCTCCAACACGGACTTAAAATTCTGTGCAAATCTGTCAAGATCATCTTTTCTCCTCTGAGATGCGCGCTGTGTATTCACGTAAGCTGCTTCTATTGGTGAAGCATGTGATCTTTCAAAACCAATCACATATATATAGAATATCGATGATGTATTACAGATGATCCCAGTTCCCACGGTCCCTGAATGCAACAGCTGGAAATATGTTGTTCAGCAGCTGTGTTGAGCTGTCAGTCATGATTCCGTACCCCCATGATCTGAGGCCCCGCCCCCCACACCAAAATAGGCCAAAAAATTTGAAGACGAAAAAAAAATCTGCAAGTTCGGATAAAAAAAAACTTGAATCTGAAAAGTAGTTTTGAACTTTTTTTTTCCAGTTTCACATCTGTTTTTTTTTCAGTTGCAAAACTTTTTTTACAGTTTTCACATTTTCTTGGGGCAGGTTCAAAATAATTTTTCAGGTTCAAATGTTTTTCCTTTGAACAAACTTTTATTTTTCAGGTTCAAATTTTTTTCTTTTGAACAAACTTTTATTTTTCAGGTTCAAATTGTTTTCTTTTTAACAAACTTTAATTTTTCAGGTTCAAATTTTTTTTGTTTGAACAAACTTTATGGCCCCAATTTAGCTCCATACAAACTCTTAGCATTTCTCTCTGTAGCTTCAAATTCACAGTTACAATGCACAAATCATTTTGACCCAGTTTTTCCTTCAAAACTAGCCATTATATTGCTAGTGATGTGTCGGTCGCGAATGAAACGGCTCTCTTAAGTGAACGAGCAGACTCCTAAATGGGAGCCGTTTTTTCCACCACTTCTCTCTCTCTCTCTCCCTCTCTTATGACCGCCCCAAAAAATCTGATCCAGTCAATATAACCCCCCAAATAAAATAACATAATTCTGATTTACAAATATATCCTGCATTATTAACTTGTTAATTTTCTTTTATTTACATTTGCCAGCAAAATAGCATCATCATCTGGTAGTGAACCCCCCCCCAACACACACACACACACACCCTCCTCCTCCCAAAAACTTGGTATCACCAAACCTGCTTTCTCAGACAAGCATTCACTGTTTGCTGTACTTTTGATTCAGTCGCTAAGTGGTAGAACTCTCAAAAAAGCGCACAGACAACGATATTTCACTGTTGGTCGACAACAACTCCTTGTAAAAAGAGCAAAAATCTAAATGAGGTGTATATATATATATATATATATATATATATATTTATATATATGTATTGTAAAGCTGATGATTTGTTTTCAATGCTGCTCACACACACCTGTACATGCAGACACAATGAATGGCGGGGCATGTAGACTAGCTCCGAAATATAGTGGTACCCAGGTGCTTGTTAGACCTGTCACTTGGACCTCTGGGGCTGAAGCTCCAGATGTTTTCGGAACAGTCCCGAATCTCACGAAAGAAGACATTTAGGAGTTCATGTCTAAAAGATGCATTAAGCCCCAAAATGACAGACTTCAAGCGTTGGCCTGCCTTATTAATTACCTGAAAAGTTACGGTAAGCACATCAAACAGGGCTACAATATGGGAGACGGCTGATTTCAGAGCAGCCGTGGAGCTAACCAGAGAGAGGGAGCCTGGTGGGTGTGTGCGCCCAGGAACAGGTGGAAGCGGAGAGGCTTAACCCAGACTGAAATTAGTGTTAAACCTGAGAGCTGACTCAGAATGGGCTAATTGTAAGCTAGCGCTAATCACTGATTCATCCAGCAAGACATAAAGTGAAGGTTCACTAATGAGCATCAGGGTCATGATGAGAGACTTTCACCTGAGCTAAAGGTAAAGTTGGATGAACAGTTGGAACCCTCTCTGTAAGCTTCTAGCTGGATCTGCATCATTATGTGAAAAATATCTGATCCCTTACCTTACTCAAAATCAAAGCATTTAATCTTAAAATTACTAAACACATTAAAAGGTCCTTCAGATCACCACATTGCATCTCATGGCTGCAGCCGATCCTATAGTCCAGTTCTACGTGTAGACAGAAACAGGAGTTGCTCAATAAACCAGGAAAATATCTCCTGGTGCCAGTAAGACATAGTAGAAAGAGCAAAAGTAAGCCTCCCTACTTTCTTTTATATCTACTAATCCTAAACATAGAGTTCTGGGTTGTTTAAAGGTGCAGAATTAATGAGAAATAAATCATAGTTAATCACAGAGAGACCATTAATTAATTAACTTTTGGTTTTCTGAATAATACATGTAATATATAAACTAAACTCAATGATACAGTTTTACTCAATTGTAATACATACATACCACTTTATGTATACATTTATTAATAACTGTAGAATTAGTACTGATAACAGGACAAAAGGTGAGAGTCCAAGAAAGGTCCAGGATGCGGCTCCATGTTCTATTTTGAACACCTTTTTCTCCACAGTAAGGGTTTAATATAGTCACTGGAGAAGTGTGAGGTCCCCTCCTGCTTCAAACGATCCACCATCATCCCAGTGCCCAAGAAACCCACCATCCTAGGATTAAATGACTACAGGCCTGTAGCCCTGACGTCTGTGGTCATGAAATCCTTTGAGTGGCTGGTGTTGAAGCACCTGAAAGACATCACAGGCCCTCTACTGGACGCCCTGCAGTTTGCCTAGTTAGGTGAGACTGGGGACTATCTTCTCCCGAACCAGATCAATAAGTACTGGTGCCCCCCAGGGGTGTGTTCTATCCCCACTCCTCTTCTTCCTGTACACAAATGACTGCACCTCAGCGGACTCGTCCGTGAAACTCCTTAAGTTTGCAGATGACACCACTGTCATTGGACTGATCCAGGACGGTGATGAGTCTGCATACAGGCAGGAGGTGGATCGCCGGATACACTGGTGTAGTCAGAACTGCCTGGAACTAAACCCACTCAAGACTGTGGAGATGGTGGTGATCTGCAGGTGCTGGTCATCTTCTACACTGCCATCATTCAGTCTGTCCTGTCTTCATCCATCTCAGTGTGGTTTGGTTCATCCACAAAACAGGACAGGTCCAGACTGCAATGAATAATCAGGACTGCAGAGAGAATCATCAGGGCTGACCTTCCCTCCATCCAGGACTTATACAGGTCAAGGGTCAGGAAAAGAGCTGCTAAAATCTCTGCAGACCCCACACACCCTGCACATAAACTGTTTAGAGTTCTGTCTTCAGGCCGACGCTACAGAGCGCTGTTCAATAAAACCAGCCGCCACAGAGACAGTTTCTTCCCCCAGGCTGTTTCTCTGTTGAACATTCAATAGAGTACAAAACAACAGCATACAGATGTTGCAAATGCACCTTTTTATTTATTTATATACGTGTATATTGTACATTGTAGATATGTATATTCTGTAGTGCAAAAACAAAAACCAAAGAGCAAAGTGTACCGGAGTCAAATTCCTTGTTTGTATGTACAAACTTGGCAATAAAGCTGATTCTGATTCTGATTCTAATAATAAAGGGGGAACTAATGGCTCACTTGCTCAGTGGAGAACAACAGACTAAGTGGAATGAAGGGCTGGAAAGATGGCAGTAAAACGAGTTCATTAAACATATTTTAATGAAATGGTGGGATTCGAAAATCAATTTTATACCAGTTTTTTTTTTATAAATGTAAGAAATTATGACAATGGCGCCTCAGGGGTGTGAGATAGAGTGAGTAAAAGTGAGTAAAATTTTAAAAAGTCATTTACATAGATGAGAAAAGAAGCACATTTATTTGAGCCACAGTAACCATAGTTTCCCTGAGTTTCAGAACAACTTTAGTCCGACGGACTGAGCAGAAAGTTTTTTTCTAAATATCACAAAATGTGTCATTATCTGCTTCAGCCAAATGTCCTATTTTCATCAGTTGTAAACTGTTTCTCTTCATCCTTCACGTCAACTACTAACAAAAAATTAAAACCAAGTCAAATTATTGTTAAGCTTTTTTGTTTGATTCACAATAACTTACATTCAGTGAAGACCCAGCCAAGGCAGAGAGCTGGTACAACATGTCCTGTGTTACTTTAAGTGACTTATAAACTGGGCCGCTGTCTGATGAAAATTAAACTATTTAGGGCCTGGGCTAAAGACCCCAATGGTTCAGATCCTAAAACGCCCCTGGTGGATGCCTCTACTTTATAAGATCATTTGTTCAACGATGGAGCTCGTAACTGGAATTATTCCTATGTGGAATCAGTTTTCCTCATTGAAATAAATTGAAATACAATTAATAAATTCCAGACCCCAGAATCACCACAATGCAACATTAATGAGTATGAGGGTGCTCTAAAAAGGTTAAATACTTAGTTTTATGTTAGAAAAAGATGAAGTAAAAGTAAGCCTTTTATTAATTGCTGAACTGATTCGGAACAGAAAAACTGCAGAATAAATAGAAAGAAATCAGGAAAGTTAAGTAAATCACATTAAAACCATTTGAATAAATTTCTAAAACAGGAATGTAAAATTTGCCTGACTCCTTTTACAAAAGTAAATAATTCAAGAAATAAATAACTAGACAGAAACTTAACCCCCACCCCCAATGCTAGACCCAGAGTTATGCCATTTGTTGTAGTTAAAGATACTTTGACAGACAACGCGTCAGACAACGCGGTGTTGGGTCAGACAAAGAGCGGTTCAAGAATCCTTCATGAGGACCACTAAATCGAGGAACGTGACGTCGCCCAGTACGGCGGAGCTGGGGTCCCACCCTGGAGCCAGGCCTGGGGTCGGGACTCGTCGGAGAGCGCCTGGTGGCTGGGTTGCTCCTCGCGGGACCCGGCCGGGCCAAGCCCGAACGAGAGACGCGAGGCTATCCCCCAGTGGGCCCACCACCTGCAGGGGGAACCGTGAGGGACCCGTGCAAAGAGGATTGGGTGGCGGACGAAGGTGGAGACTTCAGCGGCCCGATCCCCGGATGCTTAGGCTGGCTTTAGGGACGTGGAATGTTACCTCACTGTGGGGGCGAAGGAGCCTGAGCTTGAGCGGGAGGTCGAGAGATATCGACTAGAAATAGTCAGGATCGCCTCCACGCACAGCGTGGGCTCTGGAACCCATCTCCTTGAGAGGGGCTGGACTCTCTTCTACTCTGGAGTGGCCCACGGGGAGAGGTGGCGGGCTGGGGTGGGTTTGCTTGTTGCCCCCCAGCTCAGCCGTCTAATGTTGGGGTTTACCCCGGTGGATGAGAGGGTCGCATCCCTGCGCCTTCGGGTCGGGGTTAGGTCTCTGACTGTCGTTTCGGCCTACGGGCCGAGCGGTAGTGCGGAGTACCCGGCCTTCTTGGTGTCCCTGTCGGGGGTGCTGGATAGTGCCCCTCCCGGGGACTCCATTATTCTGCTGGGGGACTTCAACGCCCACGTGGGAAACGACAGTGACACCTGGAGAGGCGTGATCGGGAGAACCGCCCTCCCCGATCTGAATCCGAGTGGTGTTTTGTTATTGGACTTCTGTGCTAGTCACGGATTGTCCATAACGAACACCATGTTCAAGCATAAGGGTGTTCATCAGTGCACTTGGCACCAGGACACCCTAGGCAGGAGGTCAATGATCGACTTTGTTGTCGTATCATCAGACCTTCTGCCGCATGTTTTGAAAACTCGGGTGAAGAGAGGGGCTGAGCTGTCCACTGATCACCACCTGGTGGTGAGTTGGATCCGCTGGAGGAGGAGAAAGCCGGACAGACTTGGCAGGCCCAAGCGCATAGTGAGGGTCTGCTGGGAACGCCTGGCGGAGCCCTCGGCCAGGGATGTATTCAACTCCCACCTCCGGGAGAGCTTTGACCAGATTCCGGGGGATGTTGGAGACATAGAGTCCGAGTGGACCATGTTCTCCGCATCTATTGTCGATGCTGCTGCCCGTAGCTGCGGCCGTAAGGTTTGGGGTGCCTGTCGCGGCGGCAATCCCAGAACCCGGTGGTGGACACCGGCAGTAAGGGATGCTGTCAAGCTGAAGAAGGAGTCATATCGGCTGTGGTTGGCTTGTGGGACTCCTGAGGCGGCTGACGGGTACCGTGAGGCCAAGCGTGCTGCGGCCCGAGCTGTGGCAGAGGCAAAAACTCTGGCCTGGGGGGAGTTCGGTGAGGCCATGGAGAAGGACTACCGGTCGGCCTCGAAGCGATTCTGGCAAACCGTCTGGCGCCTCAGGAGGGGGAAGCAGTGCTTCGCCAACACTGTTTATAGTGGGGGTGGGAGGCTGCTGACCTTGACTGGGGACATTATCGGGCGGTGGAAGGAGTACTTCGAGGATCTCCTTAATCCTGCCATCACGCATTCCCTGGTGGAAACAGAGGCTGGGAACTCGGGGTTGGACTCTTTCATCACCCAGGCTGAAGTCACCGAGGTGGTTAAAAAGTTCCACGGTGGCAAAGCTTCGGGGGTGGATGAGATCCGCCCTGAATACCTCAAATCTCTGGATGTTGTGGAGCAGTAATGGTTGACACGCCTCTTCAACATTGTATGGCAGTCGGGGACAGTACCTCTGGACTGGCAGACCGGGGTGGTGGTCCGGAGGGTGTGTTCCAACTACAGGGGAATCACACTCCTCAGCCTCCCTGGTAAGGCCTACGCCAGAGTATTGGAGAGGAGAGTCCGGCCGATAGTCGAACCTCGGCTTCAGGAGGAGCAGTGTGGTTTTCGTCCCGGCCGTGGAACACTGGACCAGCTCTATACCCTCTACAGGGTACTCGAGGGCTCATGGGAGTTTGCCCAACCGGTTCACATGTGTTTTGTGGACCTGGAGAAGGCATTCGACTGTGTCCTTCGTGATGCCTTGTGGAGAATGCTCCAGGAGTATGGAATCGGGGGCCCTTTATTAGGGGCCATCCGGTCCCTGTACGAGCGGAGCAGGAGTTTGGTCCGCATTGCCGGCACTAAGTCGGACCTGTTCCCGGTGCATGTTGGACTCCGGCAGGGCTGCCCTTTGTCACCGGTCCTGTTCATAACTTTTATGGACAGGATTTCTAGACACAGCCAAGGGCCGGAGGGGTCTGGTTTGGGGACCAGTGGATTTCGTCTCTTCTTTTTGCAGATGACGTGGTCCTGCTGGCCCCCTCTAGCCAAGACCTACAGCATGCGCTGGGACGGTTCGCAGGCGAGTGTGAAGCGGCTGGGATGAAGATCAGCTCCTCCAAGTCAGAGGCCATGGTACTCGACCGGAAAAGGGTGGCTTGTCCTCTTCAGGTTGGAGGGAAGTTCCTGCCTCAAGTGGAGGAGTTCAAGTATCTCGGGGTCTTGTTCACGAGTGAGGGACGAATGGAGCGGGAGATCGACAGACGGATCGGTGCGGCTGCCGCAGTAATGGGGGCGCTGTGCCGGTCCGTTGTGGTGAAGAGAGAGCTGAGCCGAAAAGCGAAGCTCTCGATTTGCCGGTCGGTCTACGTTCCTACCCTCACCTATGGCCATGAACTTTGGGTCATGACCGAAAGAACGAGATCCCGAATACAAGCGGCTGAAATGAGCTTCCTCCGTAGGGTGGCCGGGCACTCCCTTAGAGATAGGGTGAGGAGCTCGGCCATTCGGGAGGGGCTCGGAGTAGAGCCGCTGCTCCTCCACATTGAGAGGAGCCAGTTGAGGTGGCTCGGGCATCTATACCGGATGCCTCCTGGACGCCTTCCTCGGGAGGTGTTCCAGGCACGTCCCACCGGGAGGAGGCCCAGGACACGGCCCAGGACACGCTGGAGGGACTATGTCTCTCGGCTGTCCTGGGAACGCCTTGGGCTCCCCCCGGAGGAGCTGGAGGAGGTGTCTGGGGAGAGGGACGTCTGGGTGTCTCTGCTGAGTCTGCTGCCCCTGCGACCCGGTTCCGGATAAGCGGAAGACGACGAGTACGAGTACGATTACGCGTCAGAGACGGCAGCATAAATGGCGATATTATCAGTGAAGAAAAATGTGATCGTGAAAAAGAGTAAATATTTCATATTTTTTTGTTAAACCACACGAGACTGACTTCAATGAACTTCGGAACCATGTTACATACAGAGGATCACCATTGTACCTAGATGTTATTTTATGTCTCCTGCAAAAAAATAAGAGCTGAATCAAAATGTCTGAACAACAGCATAACCTTCACAAAGTTGGTTTTACTGCAACCAGTTCCTTCTTCTTTCAGTGTCTTTACGGAAGCCATACATTCTGATCCCTTTCTCTTGCGGAAATAATTTAAGCGCATGGGCTATTTCCATATTTTAATTTTATGTCAGTATGTTACTAATTTAAGAAAACTCAGTAGGCTGAATAGATCATCAGAACAGAGTAACATTTAAAGGCTCCCACAGAGTCGAGCGTACTTGACGCCGCGGACGTTCACATGTACTCAAGCTGAACTCAAAGTGTTAGTCAGCTGGGCATGTCCATGCAAAGGTAAATTTTTACAACCTTGTACTTGGTGTCACACAATCAACTGCTAGGGAAAAGGTTTCATATTGGACTGTTTTATATGTGACTTTGAGCATTTAACAGAGCATACTTTTAACTTTTGATTAGATAGAAGTCTGGAAAACTATAGTTTTAAATTACCTCCCCCACCACTGCCTTTCCCGCAGTTAGCATTAACAAAAATCAGGCCAAAAACATCAAGATTCACCTCTGACATTATTTGTGACAGAGTCCATGTGCCCAGGCAATAGCTGGCAGCGACACACTGCTCCGAGCAACCCTTGCAAGGACACGCAATGTCACTGCCACTCTCTGCCGCAGGTGGTTGTCCTGGTGGAGACGAAATGGGACTTGGCGCCCAACTACACTATGTTGCCAAACGTTTTGGGTCACACCACTGAATCAGTGAATTCTGGTGTTACAACCATTTCCATGGTTGCAGGTGTATAAAGTTTGGTGTGGAGAAACCTGACTGACCTGCACAGAGTCCTGACCTCAACCTTCTTCAACATCTTTGGGATGAATTGGAGCAGAGGCTGCAGTTCTGGTTCTCTGATCCAACTATGAATACACTCCTAAACCTTGGAAGATGTTTACAGAGTAGTTTAAGTTGCTATTGCTGGCAATGGTGGGTCCATCAACAAAATGAACCTGATAGATTAAGAATAGCATGGCATCAAAGTTCATGTTCATGTCAGACAGACAAATACTTTTGGCAATATATTGTATCTCATTTACCTGTAACTAACAATTCTGAAGTGTTTCTCACTGTGCATCTGTCAGGAGATGGGGTTGTTGGCTCTGTGCTTTGTGTTCTGTTTGGTTCCAGTTCTGCAGATTCTCCAACAGAGGGCTTCCTGTAGTCGGCTACTGGGCTGGGCGTGTCACCTGCTGCACCTCCTTGCAGGTGCAGCTCATCAAGCACAATCAGCCTCATTCCACTGGCAGCATAAAGGAGCAGGAAGCCAGTCACTCTTCGCCTGAGTGTTAACCGTCACTGGTAACATCAAGCCTCCTTCTGAGTATTTTTCTGAGCATTTCCCTGAGCCTTATTCTGAATGTTTTGTGAACCAACCTGAGCATTTTTCTGAGCATTTCCCTGAGCATTATTCTGAGCTTTTTGTGAACCAACCTATCCATCTTCAACCTCGTCCTCTGCACTAACTGTTTGCCCAGCACCACTGCAGTCTTTATTACCCTCTGTTTTTGTTTATCTCGATGACATATTAATTTTCTCCAGGAACCTGCCCGTAGACAAGGACCACGTCCGTCTCATTCTCCAACGCCTCCTCCAAAATCGATTATATGTCATTGCAGAAAAATGTGCGTCAGTAGTCACCTTCCTGGGCTACATTTTTTAGGGCAGACAGGTACTTGCAGACCCCGTCAAAATCAAAGCAGTCACTGAATGGAGTCCCCCTGAAACAAGAACAATAACGATTCCTGGGTTTTGCCAATTTTTATAGAAGATTCATTCACAACTACAGTCAGATCGCAGCACCTCTCACATCACTCACCTCAACTCAGACACCTTTCACATGGGGGACCGGGAGCTCCTGGCCATCAAACTTGCACTAGAGGAGTGGCGACATTGGTTGGAGGGTGCTGAACATCCCATGCTGGTTTGGACAGACCACAAAAACCTGTCCTGCTTGCAATCTGCCAAACGTTCCAATCCCAGGCAGTCACAATGGTCCCTTTTCTTCTCCCCAGTTCAACCTGTCCATCTCCTACTGTCCCAGATCCAAGAATATCAAACCTGGTGCCCTTTCTCGACAGTTTTCCCCTGATGATGACACACTGAACCTTCAACCATTCTACTCCCCAGTTGTGTCATCAGCTTGGTAACCTGGGAGATTGAGAACATTGTTACCCATGCTCTCCAGAGAGAACCTGACCCTAGACCTCCTCCACAAGCAACCCTCTATGTCCCATCTTCTGCCTGTTCTCAAGTTATTCACTGGTTTCATTCCTCCAGATTCACCTGCCATCCTGGTTCTAGGCCAACCATCGCTCTCATCTCCCGTAACTTCTGGTGGCCATCCATTCAAAAAGACATCTGAGAATACATCCAAGCCAGTTTCATCTGTGCTTGCAACAAGACCAATAATCAACCACAAGCCGGATTGCTCCAACCCCTCGCCATACCCAAATGCCCCTGGTCTCATATCGCCCTCGACTTCATCACAGGATTGCTGACATCTCAAGGTATGACCACCATTCTTACTATTATTGACCGTTTCTCCAAAGCCTGTCATCTAATCTCTTTAAGAAAATTACCTTCAGCTCTCCAAACCGCTAAGCTCCTTGTGAAACATGTCTTCCACCCCCAAGGAATCCCTGTTGACATTCTGTTTGACCGTGGTCCTCAGTTCTCGTCTCAGGTTTAGAAACATTTTTGCTCAGCTCTTGGTTCAAAAGGTAGTCTCACCTCTGGTTATCATCCCCAGTCAAACGGTCAGTGTCTCAACCAAGAAATAGAAGCCATTCTTCGTTGCCTGAACTCATCCAACCCATCTGATTGGAACCAGTATCTCCCATGGATTAAATACGCTCACAACTCTGTGACAAAGTGGTTCAGTTTGTGTTTACCACTTTTCCCTTATTCTTATTTCTGATTTATTTACTTCCGGTAGCTGGTCATAAAGCTTAACTTTAAACATTAGTTTGCAACTTTGCTTCACTTACTATCCCGGGTTTGTTTGTGTTAGCTTTTTGTTGCAGTTTCCATCTATTTATATGTTTGGGTTAAAGCTATTAATTCTGGACTATTGGTTGAATTTGTTTATTTTGTTTCAAAGTATATTCATGGTATTTGTTTTCCTTTTTATTCCCCATTGTCATAGTGTCTCCTGCTTGAATGGCTGGATGATGTCACTGATTACCTTGCTGGGTTCTACCAATTAGAGGGTTTTCTTTGGAGTATTGCTTTGTTTGTTTTTCTTCAAAGTAACTTTTGAGTTAACTTTTATTATATGGTATATTTTGCAGATCCTTTCATTATGAAGATGAGTTTGTAATTAGATTATTTTGTTTTTCTTGTTTCTCTGTTTAGATTTTTTTTTTTTTTTTTTCCTGTCTAATTGTGGCTTGGTCCACTCAAGCGCAGGTGTGTTGCCAACTGGCTATACAAACCAGTGAGTGCTTGGAAGCTAAAAAAGAGTGGTCTGAGTCAAAAGTAAAAAGTAAAAAGTCAACAGAAGAATCTGAAACCAGTGGCTGATGCTGTTTTCTTGTTCACCTTGCTGCTCCTTGACAACACTACCTCACAAACTCACAGGTATCTACTGCCACCGGTTACTCTCCTTTTGAAGTCTTCCTAGGGTGTGTCCCCTCCTGCTGCACCTCCTTGCAGGTGCAGCTCATCAAGCACAATCAGCCTCATTCCACTGGCAGCATAAAGGAGCAGGAAGCCAGTCACTCTTCGCCTGAGTGTTAACCGTCACTGGTAACATCAAGCCTCATTCTGAGTATTTTTCTGAGCATTTCCCTGAGCCTTATTCTGAGCTTTCTGTGAACCAACCTGAGCATTTTTCTGAGCATTTCCATGAGCATTATTCTGAGCTTTTTGTGAACCAACCTGAGCATCTTATGAGAACCATCTGATCTTTCACCTGAAGAACCAACAGTAATGCTTGTGTCTCTCCTCTCCTGAAGGTATAACCCAGTTCAGGTTCCTACGTGCAGTTTCTCCTTTGAACTTACCTCCGCCATTACAAGGACCTCCGTTGTTACCTGGATCACATTCCCACGACTAGCTTCCGTTCCGCTGACCAGCCTATCCACCTTCAACCTCTTCTGCACTACCTGTTTGCCCAGCACCACTGCAGTCTTCATTACCCTCTTGAACATTGCCAAAATTAGAAATATCCTGTCCAGGAGTGATGCTGAAAAACTAGTCCATGCATTTGTTACTTCAAGGCTGGACTATTGTTATTCTTTACTATCAGGATGTCCACAAAATGCAGTTAAAAGCCTTCAGCTGAATCAAAATGCTGCAGCAAGAGTTCTGATGAAAATTAAAAAGAGAGACCATATTTCCCCTACTTTAGCTTCCCTTCATTGGCTCCCTGTTACATCCAGAATAGAATTTAAAATTCTCCTTCTCACATATAAAGCCCTTAATGATCTAGCTCCATCATACATCAGAGATCTGATTGTTCCATACGTTCCTAACAGAGCACTTTGTTCTCAGACTGCAGGTTTACTGGTGGTTCCTAGAGTCTCTAGAAGTAGAATGGGAGGCAGATCCTTTAGTTATCAGGCTCCCCTCCAGTGGAACCAGCTCCCAGTTTTAGTCCGTGAGGCAGACACCCTGTCTACTTTTAAGGCTAGGCTTAAAACTTTCCTTTTTGATAAAGCTTATAGTTAGAGTGGCTTAGGTTATCCTGAGCTATCTTCCTTATTTTTTACCTCCGTCTTCTTCCCTCCCTGTTGGATGGACTAAGGGGGAGTCAGGTTTAGCCTAAACCGGCTCAGTTATGGTTGAGGTGCAAACACCCTCCATTTCTGCAACCTGTATGACCCCCTCTCTTTTACAATAGTTATAATCAATCTGAAAGAGAGAGGTATCCCAATTGTTGTGGTTTTTAGTATAACAATGGCCATCAGTGGGCTCTAGATGGACAAACTGTCTACTTTTAAGGCTAGGTTTAAAACTTTCCTTTTTGATAAAGCTTATAGTTAGAGTGGCTTAGGTTATCCTGAGCTATCTCTGTAGTTATGCTGCCATAGGCTTAGGCTGCTGGAGGACATAATGACCTTTCACCCTCTTCGTTACTTTCTCACACTACTCTTCAATTTTGTATTACTTGCTGTTATTTTAGCTTTTAAGTTTGTTCTCTCTCTTTTCTCTTCCTAGAAGCTACATCTGCCCTGACTCTCTGTCTACCTGTGACACCTTTCTGGAGGGTCATCATCCAAGCTTCTGCTGGCAACAACTTAATGCTCACCTTCTACAGATGATCCACATGGTCCTGTCTTTCAGTGTTTAACCCTTTCTCTCTCCTAGACATGGCGATTGAGCTTTTGCTGTGACTAACTCTATGTACTCTCTTTCAGACTCTAACCTTGAAAACTGGCTCAGAGTTTATCTGTTCTTTCTTTCTAGGTGAAACGACTAAAGGAGCTACATCCATTAACATTTACTTTTCCTTCCAATGGAAAGACTCCTGGATCAGTGCTTCTTTGTTCTCTTTGTGTCTCTGCTCTGTTCTCTCAAACCCCCAGTCGGTCGTGGCAGATGGCCGCTCACACTGAGCCTGGTTCTGCTGGAGGTTTCTTCCTGTTAAAAGGGGAGTTTTTCCTCTCCACTGGTGCTACATGCATGCTCAGTATGAGGGATTGTTGCAAAGTCAACGGCAGTGACTGTCCACTGTCTCTACATGCTCATCCGGGAGGAGTGACTGCTACAAATCTCTGACTCGATGCAATCTGTTGGGTTTCCTTGGATAGAAAAACTTTGTATCCAATTTGAATAAATAACTGAATCTGACTGCACTGTTCAATGGTTAGGATTAATTGGAATGTATGTACCTGTGTTTTGTGAAGTGCCTTGAGACGACATGTGTTGTGAATTGGCGCTATATAAATAAACTGAATTGAATTGAATTAACATAACAACGGAGAAAATGTAGGCATTTAATATCCATGAATATATTTTTGTCATGATCCTCACCTGTGTTGTGTTTTCTGTTAAGTGCACCCACCTTTTTAATGTAGTTCTGTTTATCCTCTGTTGCATTTTCACCTTCTGTTTTCAATTCCCTCATTGTCAGGTCGTCTGTTTGTTTAGCTGCTTTGCTGTTTCTCCTGGTTTTCCTGTTACTCCAGGTTCCAAAGTTTTGCTGCAATGTATCTGGTTTGTCACAATAAGCCAATTAGTCCTTCATTTTCTCACTGAGAGCATTATGGAAAGCTCCTTTAAGAGCTGGGGCTTTCCAACTTGATTCGGTGGCCAAAGTGCAGAACTCTATGGCCATCTCGGCTACAAATCTATGATCCTGTCGCAGGCTCCACAACCTCTTGGCTACCTCCTCATCACTATGCCTCAGGGTTTCATCCACTATGGACTCCGCCCACCTTAACGCTTGTCCGCATAGTAATCCGATAAAATAGGCAATCCGACTGGCGTCGTAGAAAACCCCAACATTGTTCCAGTTTCCCTGAAAAAGGCTCCGACAGAGGGAAAATGAATTCATGACTTGAGAGAGTTGCAGCAGTAGGCATGGGAGGTGTAGGCACAAAACCAGTAGAAGAGGAAACAGGGGGTTAGTGGTAGCAGGAGGAAGTCTGGCGTTGAGGGCCTGGATTTGCAGATGTCAGCCAATGTGTGCGCTGTTGTGATTTGTTGTTGGTGTAAAGAGTGAAGTAAGTTATCATGCTGCCCGAGTAGAATGCCCTGCTGAGTGCGGGCTGTCCGTAATTGTGAAGCAGAATCTGACTGGTCAGATTGTTCTGTCATTAAAGTTCTCTAAGGGTCCTTGTGATGGAAATTCTTTTATTAAGTGTTCTAAAGTGTTCCAAAGTGCATGACCTTTAGGTTACCTCTCACCTCAGGAAATCTGTGTTTAGAGGAGGAAGCTGTAAAGCTATTTTCAGAAGTTTAATGGTGTCTCAGGAAGAGCAGATGGTCCGCTTGTAAATAACTTTGTTACCTCTGACCCGGGAAGGGTCTAGGGGCCATAAAACTAAACTCTTTGAAGTTGAGAGGACACTTTGCTTTTTGGTATAAATACATGTGTGGGACTGGTGTTTGTGGCTCTGCTTAATTGACTTGTTCAGACACAGAGTCTTCAAACGCTGATTTCCTTTGAATAAACTTTTTAAAGATAAAGTCCGGATTTTCTCTACTAATGAGCTGACTTCTCACTCACTTTGATAAGAAGATTCTACTACAGTCCTCTACACTTCACGGGAGGCCTCCAGACAGGGTTCCCAGAGGGTCCTCTACGCTTCGCAACAGGGTTCCCTGAGGGTGCTCTATGCTTTATAGACCTCCTAGACTCCTACTCCTTCTTCATCGCCGGCCTCGGCTCCTTCTTCATCGGCTTTCTGGCCCTCATTATCACTGCCGTTGCCGGCCTCCAGGTCCTCATCATCTTTGCTGTCGCCGACCGCCGAGGTCTCGACACCTCTGGTCTCCTGAACTCTGTGCTTCCTTAGCATGACCTCTCGGCCGTCCTCCTGACCTCTGTTCCTGCTCGGGACAACCTCACAGCCATCCACCTGAACTCTGTGTCTCTTCGGGACGTCCTCCCGACCTGGTAGTGCTCCCACAGTCTTGCAAAAGTATTTTCACGCCACGTTTTATCACTATACAACAACCTTTAGTGTCTTTTATTGCCATTTCATTTGATTGAACAACACAAAGTGTTAATTGTAATGTGGAAATAGTATATGGTTTTCACTTTTTAATAATAATAATATGAATTAAAGCTGCAAGCAGCATTGTAGGCCCTTGCAGCTCAGTGCCGCTCGGTCTGTGTAGCGACCACGGGACCCTGGCATCGGCGCCTGCACACCACGGACAAGGCCTCCACTCATTTCCACATGTCGCCACTACGTGGCACTGTGAGCAACCTGTCTTACAACCTTTGGCCATGCCGACATCTGCTCTGGCGAGAAGCATTCAAAATTTAGGTAAAGTCTCACCTTCCTGGTGGAAGCTGCACCGACTTGTTTGTTAGTGTTTAGGGTTAAAGTTATGTCATCAATTGACTGTGGCAAAAGGTTCAGCATGTGTCCTTGATGATGCATACCAAATTTAAAGTGGATCCGATGATGTATGAGGGAGATAAAGCAGTTACAGGGGTTGGACAATGAAACTGAAACACCTGTCATTGTAGTGTGGGAGGTTTCATGGCTAAATTGGACCAGCCTGGTAGCCAGTCTTCATTGATTGCACATTGCACCAGTAAGAGCAGAGTGTGAAGGCTCAATAAGCAGGGTAAGAGCACAGTTTTGCTCAAAATATAGAAATGCACACAACATTATGGGTGACATACCAGAGTTCAAAAGAGGACAAACTGTTGGTGCACGTCTTGCTGGCGCATCTGTGACCAAGACAGCAAGTCTTTGTGATGCATCAAGAGCCACGGTATCCAGGGTAATGTCAGCATACCACCAAGAAGGACGAACCACATCCAACAGGATTAACTGTGGACGCAAGAGGAATCTGTTTGAAAGGGATGTTTGGGTGCTAACCCGGATTGTATCCAAAAAACATAAAACCACGGCTGCCCAAATCACGGCAGAATTAAATGTGCACCTCAACTCTCCTGTTTCCACCAGAACTGTCCGTTGGGAGCTCCAAAGGGTCAATATACGCGGCTGGGCTGCTATAGCCAAACCTTTGGTCACTCATGCCAATGTCAAACGTCGGTTTCAATGGTGCAAGGAGCGCAAATCTTGGGCTGTGGAGAAAGTGAAACATGTATTGTTCTCTGATGAGTCCACCTTTACTGTTTTCCCCACATCCGGGAGAGTTACGGTGTGGAGAAGCCCCAAAGAAGCGTACCACCCAGACTGTTGCATGCCCAGAGTGAAGCATGGGGGTGGATCAGTGATAGTTTGGGCTACCATATCATGGCATTCCCTTGGCCCAATACTTGTGCTAGATGGGCGCGTCACTGCCAAGGACTACCGAACCATTCTTGAGGACCATGTGTATCCAATGGTTCAAACATTGTATCCTGTAGGCGGTGCCGTGTATCAGGATGACAATGCACCAATACACACAGCAAGACTGGTGAAAGATTGGTTTAATGAACATGAAAGTGAAGTTGAACATCTCGCATGGCCTGCACAGTCACCAGATCTAAATATTATTGAGCCACTTTGGGGTGTTTTGGAGGAGCGAGTCAGGAAACGTTTTCCTCCACCAGTATCACGTAGTGACCTGGCCACTATCCTGCAAGAAGAATGGCTTAAAATCCCTCTGACCACTGTGCAGGACTTGTATATGTCATTTCCTAGACGAATTGAAGCTGTATTGGCTGCAAAAGGAGGCCCTACACCATCCTAATAAAGTATTGTGGTCTAAAACCAGGTGTTTCAGTTTCATTGTCCAACCCCTGAAGTTTTCTTTGGGTGCGCTGTTGATCCAAATTTGAAGGTAATCCATGATAGCTGTTTGGGGGATGATAAAAAAAACTGCTTGAAGATTGCATGAGTGGGAGTTTGAAAGGAGGTCATCCAACAGTGAAACATTTGACTTCCTGTTTGGGGCTGAAGTGAAGTCATAAGTTGACTATACCAAAGTGTTCAGTATTGGTCCCCATGATGCATACCAAATTTGAAGTTGATCCGATGATGTATGAGGGAGAAAAAGCTGGTAAACTTTCCTAGGGGGCGCCGTTGTTCCAAACTCCAATGTAATCCATTAGAGCTGTTTGGGGGATGACAAAGATCCACCATATTCAGTTCGAAGAAAATCAGACCATGCATATATAAATTTGTCACTGAGGACAGTTTTATGTTGATTAGGTGAAGGGGATCAAATATGGAACATCCAAAGGGAAGCATGACACTTCCTGTTCTCAGGGGGCAGGGCTTCAATGATGTGAGCATTTGACCATTGAATATTGTTCAGGGCCTCATGTGGATCAATCTTTAAAGGTTTCAAGTCTCTGTGACTTTCCTTGTAGGAGCTATATCAATCTCGCCTTTTATGGCGAGAAGTCAGCTTGGCCACGCCCACATACTTCAATTCAATTCAACTCAGTTTTATTTATATAGCGCCAATTCACAACACATGTCGTCTCAAGGCACTTCACAAAGGGTTTGGAATGGTGCGGGGTTGTTGGGGAGGTTAGAATAAATTACTGAGTGTTAGAGTTTGGCCATTTTAGAATGGGCTATGTGTAGGGGTACTAAGTAAAATAATAAACTTCTAAAGTTTGTCCATCTAGAGCCCACCGGTGGCCATTGTTATACTAAAAACAACAAGGATTGGGGGTACCTCTCTCTGTCAGACTGATTATAACCATTGGAAAAGAGAAGGGGTCGCACAGGTTGCAGGAATGAAGGGTGTGTTTGCACCTCAACCATAACTGAGCCGGTTTAGGCTAAACCTGACTCCCCCTTACTCCATCCAACAGGGAGAGAGGAAGGCAGAGGTGAAAATAACTGCCGATTATCGTTTCCTGTTGCATTGTGTGAAAGGAGGGTAACTATAAAATGGGCTAAGTCAATTTAATAAAATCATACAGATTCCAATTAATCCTAACCATCGAACAGTGCAGTCAGATTCATGGCCTAATAATATCTATTGCATTCAAAATGATAAGTTAATAGTAAGAGTAAGCCTAGTATGACCTGTAAGAGTTACCTGACTGTTAAGACCTTAGAGGTTTGTTAAAGAACATTAGTGAACAAATAGCATTATTAACGACCAAGGAACATAGCAGGCAGTTCAAGGAGAAGGTAGGGAGAAGTCTAAAGCAGGTTTGGTTGTAAAGCTGAATTCAAAGCGTTGAACATATCACAAAGCCATGTTCAACCCTTCATCTGGAAAATGAGAGTGTGGCAAAACTGCAAACCTAGTAAAACATCTGTACACGAAAATTTAAGGGCCAGGATATGAGTGGTTTAATCAGAGAAACAGCAAAAATGCAAATTGTAACTCAAAAGGAGCTACAGAAATCCAAAGTTCAGGTGAAGGGATGTTTCTGCAAAAATACATTTTATTTGTGGACACCGCAAATCTGTCTTTTCCAGAACAGTGACAAGAAACAAGCCATTGTTAAAAGAAAGCCATTAGAAACCCTGTTTGCACGTAACTCGATGCTTTGGTGAAATGAGACCAAAACTGAACTTTGACCTATGTGCAAAACACTATATATGGTCGAAGACCAGCCATGCACATCACCCTGAACAACATAATTCCCATAGTGAAACATTCTGGTGGCAGCATAATTCTGTGGAGATGTTCTTGTTCAGTAGCAGGGACGCTGCTGGGTAGACAAATGTAGCAGGTGCAAGTTAATAAATGCTCTCCACGTAATTTGATTGGGTTTTAAATGTTCAATGTGCAAAGAAGAAAGGGTAAAACTTTCATTATCTACATGTGCAGTTGGTAGAGACATACCCCTGAAGACTTGCAGCTCTAACTGCAGCAGAAGGTGGTTTTAGAATCGACTCAGAAAGACCTAATAGAAACGCACTCTCCACTTTTTAGATTTATCTTTGTAAAAATTATTGAAAACCACATTTCATTTTCCATCCACTTCATAATTATACGGTACCCTGATTTGGTATGTCACATATCATCCCAATAAAATACTGTACATAACCGTTTATGGTTATGTGACAAAATGTGTGAAAGCTCAAAGCACTTTTGGCTGTACAACATAATTCAAGTTAGCCTGTAGCGTTGTAAGCAATTATTATCAGCAGCTAATTATGGCAGTAATAGTGAGACTGCATAAGTCTATCAGCTGGAGGAAAAAGCTGTTTCATCAGAGGATGGATCTGGTGCACCTTAATTAGCCAGAGAAACTTCCGGTAACAGACAAATGGATACACAGAGTGGACAGAGCTTTAACAGCAGTCTGGGTAAAGGCAGATATCAGTGAGCTCAGGAGATGCTCAATAAAGCCCAGCGCTACCGCTCATTAAAACACTGTTCCAAATGCAAGGGTCTCAGGGGTCCTTGAACTAGCCTGAAACCCCCTTTTGTCATTGTGAGGGAGGCATGAGGCATTGCTTGTGAGAAGAAGTGGTGGAAATGTGAAGCATAACCGACAAATCCCAGGGAGCTGTCACTCTTCATTAGCCACCGAGCGGCTTTAACTGGTCAGTGGAAGAGAGGGAGGGTTGCAACCATCAGCTAACATGTGCTAGCTTGCTGCTGGTTTCACCAGCCGGACTGCACCTCCTCTACACCCCACCCCCTCAAAACCTAAGGGGACACAATCCCTGCTCACAAAAAGGCGCCTGTTATTCGAAGAGGTATGCACCAAAGCAGCTAACCTTCTAAAAAGGGAATCTGCAAGCAGAACTTCAGCTCTGTTCCAGTGTCTCCTGATAACTTTGACGGACTGACAACAATCACTATGCATAATGTGATCAAATTAGTCTGTGGTCACATTCATAAGTTGGAATGTTTTATGGATTAAGTGATGCTAATGAAAAATGGTACGGTGGCGTAACCCCACCATTAGCATGCAGACAATGGGCCATGTTGAGCACATGCCATATTCCGCATTGCCCCAGAAGCCCCTGGCACCGAAGCACAAGAGCTCAGGGGCAATGGCAGCATGAGAATGAAGAGCGGCCCAGGCTGGAGGGAAGTGGGGATGCATACAGAAGAGAGGCCTCACACAAAGTGACAAAAGAGCCTCAGGGTTTTTCTTTCCTCCCCCAGTACCCCCATCTTTTTTCTACTTGACTGCTCTTCATCGGTAACATGGTCGCTGATAATGTTGCAATAAATATTTACATTAAAAAGTGTCAAAGAATTTGGATCTGGTTATTTGGACCTTTTAGTCTGAGTTAAAAAAAGTTTCATAAACAAGATGTTGCTGAGAACTGCATGTGTTTGCAAACTGTGCTGCATGGCATGATTGGCAGATAATGATGTCATAGTTTACAGCCCTTCAATTAGGCATATATTGTGATCGACAGCATGTTAATCACTAAAAATGACTTAGATCCGTGTTGTGAGAGGGGAAGCCAGAGCACCTGTTGTGCTAGGCAACAGAAACACTGACCTCTTATTTGATGTGTTTCTGTGATTTCACACAACAGCCTAGGTGCTGTTTCAGGCTGCTTAAAGGTAGAGAAAACATGGATCCAAGGCTGGTCTAATATAGACTGAAAGGGGTTTTGTGAGGGAGCTGCTGTGGAACATTAGCCTGTTTCATGTTCCCCTATGCATGAAAGGAAAGGGTATGTGTGTGACAGATTTCTGAGGAAGGTAGGTTGTGTAAGGATTTTGGTCCTGCATGCTCTCTGAAAGCTTGGTGATATAACTGCATCTGCTGCAGAAACTGATGGGTAGATTGTTTTATATTTATTTATTGTTTTTATATATTTTAATATTTTTTCAGATTTTTTGCAAAATAAAATCAGGTCTGCTTTACTGTATATTCTACACTGTATATTCCTTTCAAGTAGGTTTTGCCTCACTTGAAAAATAAATGTCACTGAATATATTTGATTTCTCAGTCTTACTATTCACTGTATCTGTAAAAATATGTTCCTGTCTTTTGTTACCTTTAATGTATTTATTAGGACAACACAAAGTAGCAAATAATTGTGAAGAGTTACATAAAATTTGTATTCAGCCCCCTTTACTCTGATAACCCTAATGCTGCATATCCCCTGTAACACATAGTAAAACATAGTGGTGGCAGCATCATGATGCGGTGTTGGTTCTAGATGTGCAAAACTGGTGGACATACCCCAAAAGACTTTCAGCTGTAAAGACAAAGTGAAAGGTGGAAACCCACATCTCTTTAGCCTTCTACTTCACAGGTATGCACTAGTTTATGTTGGTTTATCACATAAAATGCCAATAAAATACAATTATTTGTGTGGTTGTGATATGAAGAAACTGAAAAAAGTTAAATGGGTATAAAACATTTACCACAAATTAACAAAATAATTACAAGAAAAACATTTTTTTGATGACAGCAAACAATCGATTAAACAGTGACTTGAGACCTGTAAAAATGTAATAATCACAACTGCAGTCATTGTAAAACATAACTGCATTGTCCTTCAATTCAAAAGTTTTGTTTATTAAATTAAAAAAATATATTAGTTTTGAAGCGTATCTTAACAGGCGATAAAAAGAGAGAAAATGACAAACCCAGATGAACAACAGCACATTACAGATTGCATCACATCATTATCAAATATCTTTGACATTTCAAGGCTGACTCGTGAAGCACTATCTATTTGCTGGAAAGTGCTATTTCACTTCATCAGGAGAAGTGAGCTCATATTATGAGCAATGGATATAAAGGTGAGTGCTTTAAGCATGCCTTCCAGTTCTAGCAATGTTAGAGACTTTTTATTTTGAAGTGAGAAAATGGTAGGTTTAGAGTTGTCCTGCTGTGTTGGCGGTTTTACAAATTTATTTTGGGGCTGGCTGACAAGTCAGTTACAAAAGCATATAAAGAACCTCCAGCAACATTTTGAGTCCGGTATAGAGGAAACAGTCACAGAGAGACGAGATACAATGATTTGTCATCACTGACAATACCACCAAGGGCTAATTGTTAGCTGTAGCTACACTAATGTGAGCATCTGTGTCATAGCTTCCTATTAGCCTTAAACCAAAGAGCAACTATATTTCATAGCTTAAGGAGTCTGAACTGCATTTGATCATCTAAAATACTTTGACTGAACCCTATAATTCTACACTGAACCGAGATTCTTCCAAACACAGATGGAGATGTTTTAAACCACCTTTTATTTTGTGAAAACAGAGGAACATTTTCAAAGATCTTTTTTTGCATTAGGATCTTAGCCCATAAAATACAAACTATGGATTAGTGAAACCTGAAGAGGAATAATTCTAAACTGATAACAGATTCCTCAAACACAGATGTGATTTTTGAAAACTTTAGTTTAAAAACAAAATTGGGGTTTTTGGTTTTTCCCAAAATTTTGCTAAAATCTCATCTGTCTTGTAGCTGTGAACCCAATTTTCATGTATAAACTCATGAGCTGAATGTATTGCTACATATCAATCTACAACCGAATTACTGAAAAAGAAAATCAAAATAATGCAGTTGTCGAGACCTCAACCTTAATATAGCTGCTGTGACATGGTTTCCCCACTTCCTCTCGTGTTCAAAAAGGGGAGACTTGGCAGGCTAGTTTATGTGATGTTTAAATAGTGTATGATGCAGTGTTAAATATGAAGGGAGGCAATGTAGTAGTGCCGTTTTGTTAGGGGAATTTGTCTAGCAAGGCTATTGAAAAGAAAGGCTAATATACAACTGCTTCCCCATTTGAGCTTAACTTTTATTAAATATATATTCACTTGTTAGATATATCAGAAGCAATTGTTCATCGTCTGAGCTTTTTTTTTATTTTTACAAAATCCTAAGACCTTATAGGTCTAGTTGATTACTGATTATACCCCATTACATAAAAGCCTTGAAATAGTGTGCTCAAGGGCGTAACTCTGGGTCTAGCTTTGGGGGGTTAAGTTTCTGTCTAGTCATTTATTTCTTGAATCATTTACTTTTGTAAAAGGAGTAAGGCAAATTTTGTTATCGTTTTTCTAGCTGCTTTGACCCACATGCAGACATACACTCAGGAAAACAGGAAAAGTTTCAACAAGTTTATTAAGAAATATTTTGTTTGCTGGAGAAACAGGAACTCGCCGCTGTATGGAGAAGAGATCAATGGTAAGTGACATGTAATATTCTGGGTTGTTAATCTTGATATATTTTTGCTTACAAGTGGGTGATTAGGAGATCCGCCAGGGGGGAGGAGAAGTGAGATGATGGAAAACTTCGGGAGCGTGTCGGGTAAGTGAAAGGTCCCGGTAATTCTGTTTTATTTGCACTTGAGGTGGAGGAGGCACCAGGTGGATGATCTTGGAGGGGAGCACGGTGGAGGGTGAACCAGGTTCGTTCACAGGAAGCCTGAGGAGACTTGAAACCCGAATGCAGCCAACTGAGAAGATAATCCATGAAGTTCTCTTGCGGAGAGAGGGTCTGGATCTTCTGCATACGCAGACTGGATAAGAAACTCCCAGAACTCCGACAAATTTGACATTCCTGTTTTAGAAATTCATTCAAATGCTTTTAATGTGATTTACTTAACTTTCCTGTTTTCTATTTACTCTGCCTTTTTTTTTTTCCCCAATCAGTTTCAAAATTTAAATAAAATGCTATTTTTTACTTCATCTTTTTCTAACACAGAACCAAATATTTAAAATTTTTAGAGCACCCCCATATTCATGAATGCTGCATTGTGGTGTTTTGGGGGTCTGGAATGGATTAATTGTATTTCAATTTATTTCAATGAGGAAGATTCCACATTTGAATAATTCCAGTTAAGAGCTCCATCATGGAACAAATTAACTAATCATGGAACTAAATTAACTAACAATTTAACTAAAGTAGAGGCACCCCCAGGGGGGTTTAAGGTTTTGAACCATTGGGGTGTTTAGCCCAGGCCCTAAATAGTTTAGTTTAAATAGTTTAAAAAGTCACTTAAAGTTAAAGTAACACAGGATATGTTGTACCAGCTCTCTGCCTTGCCTGGGTCTTCTTTGAATGTAAATTATTGTGAATCAAACAAAAAAGTTCACAAAATGTTACTTGGTTTTAATTTTTTTTAGTAGTTGACATAAGGATGAAAAGTACGGAACCCGTGAGGGGACATGGGGGAATTTTTTTCTTTTGCGTCCCCACGCAATACTTTTGCGTTCGCTCGCAATACTTTTGCGGGATAGTTTCCAAAACCAGATAACTGCAAAAAAAGGAACAAACCCACCCTGTTTTTGAGATTTATTGAGTTTTATTTTGAAATCGGCCTAAAAAAGGCTCTTCAATCAGACTTAAAGACAGTTTATTATCCACAAGCTGTCCAAACTGCTGAAAATCTGGACAATAATACTGCACGAAACCCCAATCTGTGATTTTTTGTTATTACTGGGTCATGATGTGTCTTTTTTTGCACCCCTGTTTTTTTTTTTTTTTTTTGTTTTTTATAGTGAGTTGAACGGTTCTTCTTATCCTAAGCATTTAATCGCATTTTGACTGCGAGTTAACCTGCATACGCAAAAAAAAACCATATTAATACCACATCAGTGCTGTTTGGTTTTGTGAGCAGTTTTTTCAAATGTGCTGCTGTTCCAAAATGCACAGCTTTCTCAAGGTGATTAATAACTTTTGCGAGAGAACGCAAAAGTATTGGGGAACGAAAAAAAAGAAACAAAATCCACCCATGTCCCTTCGCCGGCTCCGTAGTAGAAAAACAGTTTACAACTGATGAAAAGAAAAAAAATTGGCTGAAGCAGATAATGACACATTTTGTGATATTTTGAAAAAACTTTCTGCTCAGTCCGTCAGACTAAAGTTGCCTAACAGACGTGTGTGTGTGTTAATTGTTACTCTCATCTGTGGCCCCCTCGAGATCTCTCTCTCTGAGCAAAGTCCAAACTCAAACTATTTAAAATATATCAATATTTTACTTTACTGTAGACTGTCTGTATAAGGCAGAAAATAGAATCACTTGACAATGTAGAATATATATATATATTTTTATTTTATTTCAATTGTTAAAACTGTCATGTATGAAACAATGATAAAACATTTTCTGATGCATAACATTTCATCTTCAGTTTCCCTTTTCTTTTGAACGAAAAAGTAATTGTTCTCTGCATTGTGGTCAAGTTTTGATTACATTTAAATAAAAAATTTGACAGTGAGGTTGTTTGTAGATGGTAAGTGATTTATTGTTCGTCCTGTCCTAATGCAAGCAGTGTTTTTTTTTATGTCAGTGCACCACCTGTGTAAAATCTCCCAGTCCATTAAATCGAACGCAGCGACCTCCTTGGCAACCGCTCTGTTTTGGAGGTAAGCGCGCATGCGCTCTCGTGTAGTGTAAGGCCCTGTCCCAATACTCGCACTTCCACCCTTGTGTCCCTGAATTGCGCGTTCCCGTTGATAGGTTCGAGTGCATAGTGTCCCAATTCTCCAGAGTGGTCCTTAGCCCCGCCCTCTTTGCGCCCTCAATCCACACTTCGGCGAAGCCCGCATCTAAGTGGACTTCGCCGAAGTATATTACCCACAAGTCACTGCTGCAGATGACGTTCTGAGCAAAAACCAATCACAACCATCACCGTAATCAACCATCAAATCAGAATAATAACTGCGTAAACTTTAGACAGCAAGCCAACAAATATTTTTTTTACTGGTTTTCCAGGCTCAACATTATAAGATACCACTGGGTTCAGAGTGCGTCTGGGCAGTCAGTAGGCCATAACACTGAAGTTACCTTTCAAACAAACACTGGAACAATGAGAGTCTGATATAAAAGCATCCTTCGCTTCCTGTACTTTCTTCTCCTCAAAACAATTGCTTCTTGCAGTTGTAAACTGTTTTTTTTAGCAGCAAGACTGTGAAAACAGCGCCGGTTCCCGCCCTTTTTGATGTTGCAGTTACGGTGCAGAGGTGCAAGTCGATGACGTAATCCCTACTGTCCCAATTCTCCAATTTTGCACGCTTGTGACCTGCGCACTTCAACCCCTACATGCACTTGTACAAAGTACACACTTCATAGAAGGGCGTAGAGTGTAGTGTGGGTATTGGGACAGGGCCTAAGTGAAATCTCTGGTCGTAAGCGGTGTTTTCGAGCTGTACTGTGTTGTTGTAATTCAGTAAAATAACATGAAACACAACTAGTTACTCTCCCTTTGCTTTTAACTGGGGTATTTTGCAGGGAGCAGACAGTCATTAAACGTAGCTGTGCTCGTTTTAAAGGCTATAAAATACCTATATTTATAAACAGATTCAGTCGTGTTTTAGACTGCCTATTGGTATTGTTTCTGATCTTTGTGTGCTCGTGAATTTTGCAGCTGTAACTGGTTCTGGATGACGGCTTCACAGCAGACAGCCGTTCTTCCCGGTACTGCGTACCAGAGCAGAATCTTTTAGTGGTACGCAGTACCGGACCGTACCGGCTCACTTTCACCCCTGGGTAAGGCCCTAAAATCACATTTATTTATTTTAGTTATGCTGTGAGCAATCCCAACATTTCATTAAAATATGTTCCTTATTTCATGAACCTGTTGTTTTACTGCCATCTTTCCAGCCCCTCATTCCACTTAGTATGTTGTTCTCCACTGAGAATGTGAGCCATTAGTTCACCCATTACTATTAAACCCTTTCTGTAGAGAAAAAGGTGTTCAAAATAGAACGTGGAGCCGCATCCTGGACCTTTTGGGCTCTCACCTTTTGTCCTGTTATCAGTACTAATTTTACAGTTATTAATAAATGTATATACATAAAGTGTATGTATTTTATTAAATTTGGGAAAACTTTTATCATTGACTTTAGTTTTTTATTAAAATTTTTTAATTACATGTTTTATTCAGAAAACTAAAACGTTAATTAATTAATGGGCTACCTGTGATTAACTATGATTTATTTCTCATAAAAATTCTGCCCTTTTAAACCCAAACCCGAACTCTATGTTTAGGATTAGTAGATATAAAAAAGTAGGGAGGCTTACTTTTTTCTCTTTTTACTATGTCTTACTGGCACCAGGAGATATTTTTTCCCGGGGTTTTTGAGCAAACCCTGTTTTTTTGCCTACACATAGAACTGGACTATAGGATCGGCTGCAGCCATGAAAGGCAAATTTTGGTGATCTGAAGGACCTTTTAATGTGTTTAGTAATTTTAAGTTAAATGCTTTGATTTTGAGTAAGGTAAAGGGGGGGATATTTTTTACATAATGATGCAGATCCAGGTAGAAGCTTACAGAGAGGGTTCCAACTGTTCATCCAACTTTTACCTTTAGCTCAGGTGAAGCTCTCTCATCATGACCTGATGCCCATTAGTAACCCTTTCCTTTATGTCTTGCTGGATGAATCAGTGATTAGCGCGGGTTACATTAGCCCATTCTGAGTCAGCTCTCAGTTTAACAAATTTCAGTCTGGGTAAGCCTCTCCGCTTCCACCTGTTCCCGGCACACCCCACCAGGCTCCCTCTCTCTGGTTAGCTCCACGGCTGCTCTGAAATCAGCCGTCCCCCATATTGTAGCCCTGTTTGATGTGCTTACCGTAACTTTTCAGGTAATTAATAAGGCAGGCCAACGCTCCTGGACTAAAAAAGCCGTTCTGGACTTGTCCGGAACGGACAAATTGCCACTCCGATTAGCCTGTGCTCGTAGTTGCGCAGTCACAGTACCCCGTGTGCGCGTAGTTGAAATAACCACTTTTGTCTTTTTTTCTCTTAGTTCATTTCAGGTTAGGTAGAAACCAGCAGTAATTATATGGAACACAATAGAAACAAATCGGATTGTTTTTTTTAAAAAAAAAATTTGAAGTCTGTCATTTTGGGGCTTAATGCATCTTTTAGACATGAACTCCTAAATGTCTTCTTTCGTGAGATTTTGGGCTGTTTTTAAAAATCTGGAGCTTCGCCCCAGAGGTCCAAGTGACAGGTCTAACAAAAGCACCTGGGTACCACTGTATTTCAGAGCTAGTCTACAAGTCTCATTTTGATTTTTTCTCTTTTTACAAGGGGTTGTTGTCGACCACAGTGAAAAATCGTCTGTGAGCTTTTTTGAGAGTACTACCCCCCGCGACTGAATCAAAAGTACAGCAAAAAGTGAATTGTTTATGATTTGGGGTTGTTTGGTTTTGATTTCTGGTTTTTTTTTATGTTTTTCACAGTTAAGGTTTTGAATCATGTTTCTGTTTGTTTTTCTGGGTTTTTCTTATATTTCTCACAGTTTTTGAATCATGCTTTGTTTATTATTTTTCTGGTTATGTTTTAGTCTTGTTCATGTTTTGTTTAGTTTGGTTTTTGGTTCTGGTCATGTTTTATTTTTGTTTATATTCAAGAGTTTCTGTTCTGTTAATCATCTTTATCCGGTTCACCTGCACCTTGTCAATCTGTCTTGCTCCACCTAGTTGTCACTCCATATATACACCACCTGTTCTGTTGGTCATTGCGGATTCATTGTGTATCGCTACTCATGTCTTGTTTTGTGGACCATGCCATGCCTGTCAAACCAGCCTGCCTCTGTTTTGTTTTCTGCCTCTTCTCAGAGTGAGTCTTTGTTGATAAAGTTTTCATTTACCGTCACGCTGCCCTCGTCTGCATTCTGGGTTCCTCCGTTCCACAGTTTCATAACAGAATGAATCCGCCAACAATGGAACTCGCGGACAGTAGGCAGGAGAGCGCCAGGGACCGATGGGTCCGGCAGGAGATGGAGGAGGCGATGAAATGTCTGCCGACCGATCTGGAGGTTGTGCCCTCTCCACTTCTGCTGGAAGAGATGGAGCTCGCACCTGCTGGTCCTGGGTCTGGCCGCGGTGCGGTGGACCTCTTTACTTCCTGTCTCGGGAGGCGGAGAGGAGGGCTGCGCCGTTCTGCAGGGCTGTCGGGGGCCGCAGTCGGCTTATGATGGGGTCCGGGTTGGCGATTCCATGCCCGGGGGGACGGGTCCCCTTCGTCGCCGTTCTCTGCCTGCTCCCCTGGCTGCGCACTCTGGTCCGGCAGTGAAGCCCTCACCCTCCTCCCGCCGCAAGAAACGTTGGCGCGGAGCACCTTCCTGTTCGGCTGGCGAGGAGGTGATTTGCCTGCCAGCTGACGTGAGGGCTGCAGCAAGTAAACCCGCATCTTTGCCTGCCACAGCACTGTCTCCCAGGCTCGCTGCATCTCCGCCCATGCCGTCTTCGCTCCCTCCAGCCCGGTGTTCTGAGGCAACACCTGATGAGCTGGAGGAGCGATTAAGGTTTTTTGCCCGACAGATCAAGACCTTCAGAAGGACCAGTCTCATGTATTCCTCTCCGGAGCTGATGGAGAGGATCAGGCAGATGGAGGGGGATTATGAAACAGCAGTAAGGCAATTTTACTGCCGTCCACCTTCACCCACACCAAGCCACAAGAGCGCTGCTGCAGCTCAGCCCACGTCAGATCTCCAGAGAGCTGCTGCAGCTCAGCCCACGTCAGATCTCCAGAGAGCTGCTGCAGCTCAGCCCACGTCAGATCTCCAGAGAGCTGCTGCAGCTCAGCCCATGTCATGTCTCCAGAGCGCTGCTGCTGCAGAGCAGTCCACGCAAGGACTCCAGGGAGCTGCTGCTGCTGCTGCTGCAGAGCAGTCCACGCAAGGACTCCAGGGAGCTGCTGCTGCTGCTGCTGCAGAGCAGTCCACGCAAGGACTCCAGGAAGCTGCTGCTGCTGCTGCAGAGCAGTCCACGCCAGGTCTCCAGAGCGCGGTCGAGCTTTCGGAGGGCGGACTACCTCCATTTCCAGGTCCTGAGCACCCTTTTCAGTTTTTCCCCTGGGGGGTGCTCACGGAACTCAAGCCTGACACACACCATGACACTCCACACCCTGACACACCACAGCTGTCTCTGCCAGGCCTGACACTCCCACACCCTGAACACCACAGCCTGGGCTCTGCCAGGCCTGACACTCCACACCCTGACACACCACAGCCTGTCTCTGCCAGGCCTGACCCCTCCACACCCTGACCCCACCACAGCCTGTCTCTGCCAGGCCTGACACTCCACACCCTGACACACCACAGCCTGTCTCTGCAGGCCTGACACTCCACACCCTGACACACCACAGCCTGTCTCTGCCAGGCCTGACACTCCACACCCTGACACACCACAGCCTGTCCCCTGCCAGGCCTGACACTCCACACCCTGACACACCACAGCCCGTCTCTGCCAGGCCTGGACCCACCACAGCCTGTCTCTGCCAGGCCTGACTCACCACAGCCCGACTCACCACAGCCTAACCTGAAGTCTGCCTCAACCTCCTCCCCACGCCGCAGAGGACGTCGTAAGAGGGACGCCTCAGCCCCTGCGCACGCCACTGAGGGTCTCGGCGACGCCTCAGCCCCTGCGCACGCCACTGAGGGTCCCCGGCGACGCCTCAGCCCCTGCGCACGCCACTGAGGGTCTCGGCGACGCCCCAGCCCCTTTCTCACAGCCACTGGGGGGTCTCGGCGACGCCTCAGCTCCTTGCCTCCAGGGGTTCAGTGGGAAACTGGTCCTCGTTCTGGCCTCTGAACCCTGCGACGAGGGGTACGAGGAGGAAGAACCGCCGGATCCTGTCTCTGGGGACTTCAAGGACAGTTTGTCCTCGTTCTGGCCTCGGAGCCCCTAGACGAGGGGTTCGAGGAGGAAGCACCGCCGGATCCTGTCTCTGGGGGGCTTCAAGGAACAGTTTGTCCTCGTTCTGGCTTCTTAAACCCAGAGGTGAGGGTTCGCCAGGCTCTGCTTCGGCCCGGAGGGTTCGCCAGGCTCTGCTTCGGCCTCGGAGGGTTCGCCAGGCTCTGCTTCGGCCTCGGAGGGTTCGCCAGGCTCTGCTTCGGCCTCGGAGGGTTCGCCAGGCATTCACGGTCGCCCGCCTGATTTCTGTGCCTGCTCGGGGACGACCTCCTGGTCGCCCGCCTGAACTCTGTGCCTGCTCGGGAAAGACCTCCTGGTCGCCGCCTGAAACTCTGTGCCTGCTCGGGACGACCTCCTGGTCGCCCGCCTGAACTCTGTGCCTGCTCGGGGACGACCTCCTGGTCGCCCGCCTGATTTCTGTGCCTGCTCGGGACGACCTCCTGGTCGCCCGCCTGATTTCTGTGCCTGCTCGGGACGACCTCCTGGTCGCCCGCCTGAACTCTGTGCCTGCTCGGGACGACCTCCTGGTCGCCCGCCTGAACTCTGTGCCTGTTTTGGGGCCCTCCTACCATGGCCCCCACCGCCCGCCCGGTTTGGGTTGTTTTTTGTTTCTGGCCCTCCTGCCATGGCCCCACCGCCCGCCCGGTTCGGGTTGTTTTTTGTTTCTGGCCCTCCTGCCATGGCCCCCACCGCCCGCCCGGTTCGGGTTGTGTTTTGTTTCTGGCCCTCCTGCCATGGCCCCCACCACCCGCCCGGTTCGGGTTGTTTTTTTTTTTTTTTTTGTTTTGGACTCTTGTGGGCGTCTGGTATGTGGTAATGTGGTGATCTGAAGGACCTTTTAATGTGTTTAGTAATTTTAAGATTAAATGCTTTGATTTTGAGTAAGGTAAGGGATCAGATATTTTTCACATAATGATGCAGATCCAGCTAGAAGCTTACAGAGAGGGTTCCAACTGTTCATCCAACTTTACCTTTAGCTCAGGTGAAAGTCTCTCATCATGACCCTGATGCTCATTAGTGAACCTTCACTTTATGTCTTGCTGGATGAATCAGTGATTAGCGCTAGCTTACAATTAGCCCATTCTGAGTCAGCTCTCAGGTTTAACACTAATTTCAGTCTGGGTTAAGCCTCTCCGCTTCCACCTGTTCCTGGGCGCACACACCCACCAGGCTCCCTCTCTCTGGTTAGCTCCACGGCTGCTCTGAAATCAGCCGTCTCCCATATTGTAGCCCTGTTTGATGTGCTTACCGTAACTTTTCAGGTAATTAATAAGGCAGGCCAACGCTCCTGGACTAAACAGCCGTTCTGGACTTGTCCGGAACGGACAGATTGCCACTCCGATTAAGCCTGTGCTCGTAGTTGCGCAGTCACGGTACCGCGTGTGCGCGTAGTTGCAGAAATAACCACTTTTTGTCTTCTTTTCTCTTAGATTCATTTTCAGGTTAGGTAGACCGAGCAGTAATTATATGGAACACAATAGAAACAAATCGGATTGTTTTTTAAATAAAAATTTGAAGTCTGTCATTTTGGGGCTTAATGCATCTTTTAGACATGAACTCCTAAATGTCTTCTTTCGTGAGATTCGGGACTGTTCTAAAAACATCTGGAGCTTCAGCCCCAGAGGTCCAAGTGACAGGTCTAACAAAGCACCTGGGTACCACTGTATTTTCAGAGCTAGTCTACAAGTCTCATTTTGATTTTTGCTCTTTTTACAAGGGGTTGTTGTCGACCAACAGTGAAAAATCGTCTGTGAGCTTTTTTGAGAGTACTACCACTCAGCGACTGAATCAAAAGTACAGCAAACAGTGAATGTGTTATGATTTGGGGTTGTTTGGTTTTGATTTCTGGTTTTTTCTTTATGTTTTTCACAGTTAAGGTTTTGAATCATGTTTCTGTTTGTTTTTCTGGGTTTTTCTTATATTTCTCACAGTTTTTGAATCATGCTTTGTTTATTATTTTTCTGGTTATGTTTTAGTCTTGTTCATGTTTTGTTTAGTTTGGTTTTTGGTTCTGGTCATGCTTTAGTTTTTGTTTATATTCAAGAGTTTCTGTTCTGTTAATCATCTTTATCCGGTTCACCTGCACCTTGTCAATCTGTCTTGCTCCACCTAGTTGTCACTCCATATATACACACCTGTTCTGTTAGTCATTGCGGATTCATTGTGTATCGCTACTCATGTCTTGTTTTGTGGACCATGCCATGCCTGTCAAACCAGCCTGCCTCTGTTTTGTTTCTGCCTCTTCTCAGAGTGAGTCTTTGTTGATAAAGTTTTCATTTACCGTCACGCTGCCTCCTCGTCTGCATTCTGGGGTTCCTCCGTTCCACAGTTCATAACAGAATGCTTGGTGGAGAAGGCGGGTTTGGTGATACCAAGTTTTTGGGAGGAGGAGGGTGGGTGTGTGTCTGTGTTGGGGTGGGGGTGTTTCAATACCAGATGATGATGCTATTTTGCTGGCAAATGTAAATAAAAGAAAAATTAACAAGTTATTCATGCAGGATATATTTGTAAATCGGAATGATGTTATTTTATTAGGGGGTTATATTGACTGGGTCAGATTTTTTCAGGGGTCAAAACCTCCCTAACCCCCCCGCAAATTACACCTTTGAGTGTGCTTATATTTTACCATGACTCTATGTCTCATTTAGGAAGACAGCAGGGAGAATTGCCAGTAAATTCATTGAGTGCAGCAGAAAGTGAATGAAGCAGAGGACAGAGTAAGGCCCCAGTGCTGACTGAATTTTTACCTGTTATGGTGTCTGCAAAGACAGGGTCTAAGAGTGCCCCCCTGTGCACTCCGTATAGACTGGCCCTGTACCAGGTGCTGGGGAAGAGGCCTGAGATGATGTGGCTGCGAGCACCCGCGGGCACTGTGTGGTTTTGCCACTCAGTGCCCGACTCCGCGTCAGTAACCTCGATCAGAAAGGCTTCAAAAGCCCCATCATCAGTAGACCAGGACAGGAGGAAGCTCTCCCATGACACATTGCTGACTGTGACATTGGTCACTGCTGGCATCTCCTCCGCTGGCCGACAACAAACACATCAGCATCATAATGCAAACACAAAATTGAGTTTTGGGTTTCAAAGGGATGATGAAATGTTTAGATTTCAATTGACAGAACTGGAATACAAATAAGAACATGTTTGAAAACCAAACTGTTCATAAAATGTGACCAAAGCAAGCAAACATATACTCAAAACATCCTGCTTGAACACATCAATGCATGTATGAAACACACAAAATAAACAAAGCAGAACCTTTGCTAAACAGCTGAGAAGGAGTTCAACAATGATGGCATCTCATTTGTATTTCAATTACTTAATTTTGCTCTCAGAATAATAAAGGAAAGCCTTTACTTTAGGTGGAGTCAAAGTATTCCCGTATTTCCACTACAAAGGCCAAAAAGACCAAACAGCCTCATTATCAACAGCTGCCTTTAGCCATCTCCTCTATATTACCATATAAGTGGGAAGCCATAATGATAAAAAGCAGCACGCAGACATGCTGATGCAGCTTGTGCCCATTAATGGCTGTGAATGAGCCATTAACATTTGAAGGTGCAGCGTAGCCCGCCTGGTGAGACTGAAGTACGCTGTCCACTTCAAACCTATGGGGAGGCCATGCAGAGTGCGCAGCAGCCTATAATAGAACCTATTATATGTGCGAGCATTCAGAAAGTCCAGAAAGAGAAAGAAATAGATGGCACAGGTAAACATTCTGGCTACTATTATCTGCTGATCGCTGTGCAGCATGCTGGAGAGGAGATGGGATGGTGGACAAAGGGAACGTGATGGGATGTGAGGAGAGATGCTGATGTGGATAAAGAGACATAATGGTGGGCTGAGGCACAGGAGAAAATGTTCAGTTCCTCCGAGTAGTTCCTTATAAAACTTTTTTTTTGTCATTTCTTTAATAGGTGTGTAAAAGGAGTGTGTTTTTCCATCAGAAACTCTGCAAACTTTCACAACAAGCTCATGCTCCTGATATATCAAATGGTCCCCTCAGATATCACCTCTTCTAGCTGATATCTTCCATTTGATACATTTGGGCTTGTCTGCTACAGGTTGCAGTTTACTGAGTGAGACACATGATTCTGACCCTTACGCTACTGATGCAGTGACAGGATAAAGTATTTATACAGCATTTTCACATTTTATCACATTATAACTACAAATGTCAATGTATTTTTTGGTATTTTAGGTGAGACACCAATACAAAGTAGTGCATTGTTATAAAAGTAGAAGGAAAATGATACATGTCTGTATGTTTATGGTCTTGTCCTGCTGGAATGTGAACCTCCTCCCCAGGCTCAAGTCTTTTACAGCTTCTAACAGGTTTTCTTCCAGGATCGTTCTGTATTCAACTCCATCCATCTTCCCCTCAACAATGACCAGCTTCCTTGACCCTGTTGAAGAAAAGACCCCCTACTTGATGCTGCAACCACCATTTATTACTATGGACATGATGTGCTCTTGTTGAATTGCAATGTTAATTTCCACATAGCGTTTTGCAGGTAGGCCGGAATGTTTTGCTTTGGTCTTTTCTGATCTTAGCATCTTCTTCCACATGTTTGCTGTGTGGCCTACATGGCTTGTGGCAAACTGTACACATGAGTTATGTTGGCTTTCTTCAACTATGGCTTCCTTCTTGCTGCTCTTCCTTAAAGGCCAGACATGTGTATTCCACAAGTAATAGTTCTATCAACCGATTATTGCACCTGAGCTCTGGATCTCCACAGCTCCTGCAGTTAACATGGCTCTCTTGAGATTCTCTGATTGATGCTGTCAGTTTAGATGGACAGCCATGTCTTGGTGAGTTTCAAGATGTGCCATATTTTTTCCATGTTAAGATACTAAATTGAACGGAGCTCTGTGAGATGTTTAAAGTTTGGGATATTGTTGTAGAACCTAACCCTGCTTTAAACTGAACCAGAACTTTCTCCCTGACCTGTCTGCTGTGTTCTTTGGTCTTCATGATGCTGTTTGTTCACTAATCTTCTCTAACAGACCTCTGAGGCCAGAAACAGAAGAATGGGATTTGCTGAGATTCAATTACTCATGGACTCTGTTTACTAATGCGCTAACCCCTGAAGAAAATTTGTTATACTGGATTTTATTAAGGGGTTTCAGAAAGGAGACTGAATACAAACGCATGCCACCCTTTTTAGGTTATTTACAGAAATAAATAATTGAAAACTCTTTTTTACTTCATTTAAAATCCATTGAAGTTTGTGGTCATTATTTTACAAATTGAGAAAGATCTCAGTGGATACACATTCTAGTGTCTTGCATGCTGGACAATGGCCTCATATCTTCATGCGTACGGTTCGGTTCATGCATCACAATTTTATAAAATTAAAAACAAAAGAAAGAAAGATCCAATGAAAGACTGCTTTGAGTTCAAAGTGCACACATAAAGTGTGAGTTGAGCTTTTACAAAAAAAGAGGCCGCTATAACCATTTGTTTCAGATGTGCAACACAAATAAAGAAAAGGCTGGAGTAGAATAAAACTCTTTTTAAACAAAGTATAAAATTACTTTTTACAGCATAATGATATAAAATCTGCAGAGTTTAGTCCACTGCTATTATTCTTCCTCACTGTGTTAACACCCTCACCTCTAAACTGAATAACAGCCCAGTGGAATTTTCTTTACTGGCCAGGATATTATCTAACCTAATGACAATTGGTGTAGGAGACTTAAAGCGCTGGTCAGAGAACTACTGCAACTCTAAAAAATGGCAGAAGAGGGACTGATAAGAAATCATTGCTGATTGTTATTGGTCCTTTTTAAGAATGCACAAATTAAAAATATGAACATTGTTATACAAAGAGCACATCACTGAACAAAGCATGCCGGCTCTTTCAACAAGACAATGGAAAACCAAACACACATTGTGTAGCCATGACTGAGGAAGAAGAGGGTTCATATAAGGACTGCATGGTGGTTGCAAATGCAGTACACAACAGAGAATGTTTTTGAAACAGCCCCCCATGCTGCTGACTAACTAAAGACAAGTTTACAGGAAAAATCCAACAAAATAAAACCCTAAACACATCAGGCTTGCTGTCATCAATGCAAAAATAGCTTGTAAATGTTGAGAGAAGGAACATCAGCAGTATTACAGAGATAAAAACTTTAAGGTTCCAACTTTTTTGGTAGGTGATACAGGTCCAAAATACATAATGGATTACCATTAAAGAGAAAATATATCTTAGACCAAAAAAAAACAAAAAAAAAACTAAAACTCTTGCAAGTATGAAAGAAAAATAAACCACAATCTACCTTTCCCTGGTTTTTCAAAGCAGGTAAGAAACTGATGAAACACTGCCTGAAACCTCAGACCATAAATATCTTTGTACCGGATATATGTCAAATGTATGAGTGGCTGCTGGTTAACAACTCTACAAAGCACAGAGTGAGCACTCTTACTTTCTCCTGGATCATCATCACAGGAACAATGGATGACCTTCTTTAAGGTTACACATAAAAACCACCAAAACCAATCCCCCTGTTGAACACCTTTGGCCCAAGGAATAAAAAAAACGTTGGAAGACGGTTTCACAGGAAGGATCAACTCAAAGCTGAGGGACAAGGACACAGCTAATACAGTTCTAGTGGAGTTAGCAGCTGGACTATCAAAGCAACTATGAGTGTTGTTTGTAAGCATAAACTGTCTCTGGAGAGAAAATACATTGTTTAACTGTGGTTTCTTTATTTTATCTGTACTCTGTCAGTACAATGCGTCTGCTGATGTCCACAGATTGCTTCATTAAGTTAAATGAAAAATTGCTCTCTCCAAATGTTATCTCTCCATGTTACCCACAGTAAGTAGCTGCAGCTGTGACTCTTTTTTCTCATTGTCCTATGAACAGCAGATTGTATGGGCTGCTGATCAAAGCTTGAAGCGATTCTTTATTGGCAACAACATTGTATCATTTTTAAATGCAATTTTTAAGAATTTTTTAATAACAATTTTCAAGCGGCCTGTCCTACGGTGGCCAACAGGTACCAACATGCAGCAAATGACGAAAACGAGCACTGCAAACCCATGAATGTGTGAAACTCCATCATTCATGAATGAATTCAAACTCCAAAACACACAAAAAACCTATGCAACAGAAAAACACTGCCAATACGAAAACAAAAGCAAATAGCAAAGTTAAGAAAATCTTCAAATTTGCTCCACGAGTGCACCAGACCACTGGGGATAAGACAATCACTAATATTGACCGACGTAAATATGCCAGTTCAGTCGAATCATACAGATTTCAAGTTGGGTAAAACATTCCAATTAATCCTGAATATCAAACTGTGCAGTCGGATTCAGTTTATTATTCAAATTGGTTAAAAGGTTTTCTATCTAAGGAAATCCAGCAGATTGCATTGAGTCAGTGACTTGCAGCATTAATTCCTCCTGGATGAGCATGTAGCGACAGTGGACAGTCGCTTGCATTGACTTTGCAGCAATCCCTTATACGGAGCATGCATGTAATGACAGTGGAGAGGAAATCTCCATTTTAACAGGAAGAAATCTCCAGCAGAACATCAGTGTGAGCGGCCATCAGCCACGACTGACTGGGGGTTTGAGAGAACAGAGCAGAGCACAAAAACAACCCTGGAGCACTAATCCAGTAGTACTTCTAGAGAAAAGAAAATTTAAACATATAGGCTTCACCTAGGAGAGAAAGAGCCAAGCAGATTAACTATGCACCAGTTTTCAAGTCTAGAGTATGAAAGAGAGCACATACAGTTAGTCACAGCAGAAGCTCAGCTAGTAGCTATGTCTAGGAGAGACAGGGTTAAACACTGAAAGACAGGGCCAAGTGGTTCATCTGTATAAGGTGAGCATTAAGTTGTTGGCAGCAGCAGCTTGGCCAATGTCCCCCTCCAAGAAGGTGCCACAGCTAAACACAGAGCCAGGTCAGATGTAGCTTCTAGAAAGAGAAAAACATTTTTAAGAACATAAAGTTAAACGCTGAAATAACATCAGATAACGCAAACTTGGAGAGTAGTTTGAGAATGTAGCAGAGAGACTGAAAGTGGTCATTTGTGTGTTTTGGAGTTTGCAGCACTCATGTATTTAGGGTGCATTTTCGCAGTTTACTGTCTGCCACTGTCCTTCCTGTGATGAATTGCAGTGTGTTTTCATTAGCTTTAAGCAGAGCAGTAACATTCTAATTTACTGAATATGACTGTAACTAATGACCGTTTGTTACAAGGAAGGTAAAAAAAAAATGTGGAATGCCGTTAATTTTAGTTCTTCAATAAAAATTGGAATTGGCTAACATAGACCCCTCCTTGAACTGGCACCTTAATGTGGTGGAGGGGTTTGAGTGCTCAAATGATCCTAGAGGCTATGTTGTCTGGGGCTTAAATTACTCTCTTCTACTCTGGAGTGGCCCACAGGGAGAGGCGGCGGGCTGGGGTGGGTTTGCTTGTTAATCCCCAGCTCAGCCGTCTCGTGTTGGGGTTTACCCCAGTGGATGAGAGTGTCGCATCCCTGCGCCTTCGGGTTGGGGACAGGTCTCTGACTGTCGTTTTGGCCTACGGGCCGAGCGGTAGTGCGGAGTACCCGGCCTTCTTGGCGTCCCTGTCGGGGGTGCTGGATAGTGCCCCTCCTGGAGACTCCATCATTCTGCTGGGGGACTTCAACGCACACGTCGTAAACGACAGTGACACCTGGAGAGGCGTGATGGGGAGGAATGGCCCCCCTGATCTGAATCCGAGTGGTACTTTGTTATCGGACTTCTGTGCTAGTCACGGATTGTCCATAATGAACACCATGTTCAAACATAAAGGTGTCCATCAGTGCACTTGGCACCAGGACACCCTAGGCAGGAGGTCAATGATCGACTTTGTTGTCGTATCATCAGACCTTCGGCCGCATGTTTTGGACACTCGGGTGAAGAGAGGGGCTGAGCTGTCCACTGATCACCACCTGGTGGTGAGTTGGATCTGCTGGAGGAGGAGAAAGCCGGACAGGCTTGGCAGGCCCAAGTGCATAGTGAGGGTCTGCGGGGAACGTCTGACGGAGCCCTCGGCCAGTGATGTATTCAACTCCCACCTCCGGGAGAGCTTTGACCAGATTCCGGGGGATGTTGGAGACATAGAGTACGAGTGGACCATGTTCTCCGCATCTATTGTCGATGCTGCTGCCCGTAGCTGTGGCCGTAAGGTCTGCGGTGCCTGTCGCAGCGGCAATCCCAGAACCCGGTGGTGGCAGTAAGGGATGCTGTCAAGCTGAAGAAGGAGTCCTATCGGCTGTGGTTGGCTTGTGGGACTCCTGAGGCGGCTGATGGGTACCGTGAGGCCAAGCGTGCCGCGACCCGGGCTGTGGCAGAGGCAAGAACTCGAGCCTGGGAGGAGTTCGGTGAGGCCATGGAGAAGGATTACCGGTTGGCCTCGAAGCAATTCTGGCAAATCATCCGGCGCCTCAGGAGGGGGAAGCAGTGCTTCGCCAACACTGCTTACAGTGGGGGTGGGAGGCTGCTGACCTCGACTGGGGATATTATCGGGCGGTGGAAGGAGTACTTCGAGGATCTCCTCAATCCTGCCATCACGCATTCCCTGGTGAAAACAGAGGCTGGGGACTCGGGGTTGGACTCGTTCATCACCCAGGCTGAAGTTACCGAGGTGGTTAAAAAGCTCCACAGTGGCAGGGCATTCGGGGGTGGATGAAATCCGCCCTGAGTACCTCAAATCACTGGATGTTGTGGGGCTGTCATGGTTGACACGCCTCTTCAACATTGCGTGGCGGTCGGGGAGAGTGCCTCTGGACTGGCAGACTGGGGTGGTGGTCCCCCTTCATAAGAAGGGTTACCAGAGGGTGTGTTCCAACTACAGGGGGATCACACAGTCACAGGGGCGACTGTGGCTCAGTCTTGCAATCAGAAGGTTGTGGGTTCGATTCCAGCTTCCTCCTGCCATATGTCGATGTGCCCCTGGGCAAGGCACTTAACCTCAAGTTGCCTACCGATCTGCGTATCGGTGTATGAATGTGTGAACTTGGCCCTATTGGAGAGGAGAGTCCGGCCGATAGTCGAACCTCGGCTTCAGGAGGAGCAGTGTGGCTTTTCGTCCCAGCCGTGGAACACTGGACCAGCTCTGTACACTCTACAGGGTACTTGAAGGTTCATGGGAGTTTGCCCAACCGGTCCACATGTGTTTTGTGGACCTGGAGAAACCATTCGACTGTGTCCCTCGTGATGCCCTGTGGTGTATGCTCCAGGCCTCCATGCCTCCTGCTCCAGGTGTATGGAATCGGGCGCCCATTATTAGGGGCCATCCGGTCCCTGTGCAAGCGGAGCAGGAGTTTGGTCCGCATTGCCGCCACTAAGTTGGACCAGTGGATTTTGTCTCTTCTTTTTGCACGTGGTCCTGTTAGCCCCCTCTAGCCAAGACCTACAGCATGCGCTGGGGCAGTTCTCAGCCGAGTGTGAAGCGACTGGTACGAAGATCAGCTCCTCCAAGTCAGACCCCATGGTACTCGACCGGAAAAGGGTGGCTTGTCCTCTTCAGGTTGGAGGGGAGTTCCTGCCTCTAGTGGAGGAGTTCAAGTATCTCGGGGTCTTGTTCACAAATGAGGGAATAATGGAGCGGGAGATCAACAGATGGATCGGTGCGGCTGCTGCAGTAATGGGGGCACTGTGTCAGTCCGTTATGGTGAAGAGAGAGCTGAGCCGAAAAGCCAAGCTCTCGATTTACCGGTCGGTCTACGTTCCTACCCTCACCTATGGCCATGAACTTTGGGTCATGACCGAAAGAACGAGATCCCGGATACAAGTGGCTGAAATTAGCTTCCTCCGTAGGGTGGCCGGGCACTCCCTTAGGAATAGGGTGAGGAGCTCGGCCATCCGGGAGGGGCTTGGAGTAGTGCTGCTGCTCCGCCACATTGAGAGGAGCCAGTTGAGGTGGCTCGGGCATCTACAACGGATGCCTCCTGGACGCCTTCCTCGGGAGGTGTTCCAGGCATGTCCCACCGGGGAGGAGGCCCAGGGGACGGCCCAGGACACAATGGAGGGACTATGTCTCTCGGCTGGCCTGGGAACGCTTTGGGCTCCCCCCAGAGGAGCTGGAGGAGGTGTTTGGGGAGAGGGACGTCTAGGTGTCTCTGCTGAGTCTGCTGCCCCCCCAACCCGGTCCCGGGTAAGCGGAAGACGATGAGTACGAGTACGAGATATCAGCAAAGATCAGAAATTGGCCACAAAATTTCTGACAGGTGTTTTTTTTAGGAGCGGTACAGGAATTAGCTACCGAAAATATCCGGTACAACCCTGGCAGTTCCGCATGTGTGCCGAACACATACAGCCTTGTATCTGAACACAGGCAGAATTATTTTTACAATGCAATGTCGCAACATCTAAAGGGGCACCAAAACAAAACTGAGAGTATTCCAAGTAATCACTAAACTCTGCTATTTGGGAACATTAAGTTCTATACTTAAGTTTTAGAACATAATAAAATAAAAACTTGGAATAAAATTTCAGAATGGAAAAAGATTATTTCTTAACTCCTGAGCAAAGTAAAACAGATAATCATATATTTTCATTTATTTTTCTTGTTTGAAGTGTACCGAATACGTACTAAACCCTGACTCTAAAACCTGAACACAAACTGTACTGTGATATTTGTGTAGCTTTACTCCTGTAGTTCTCTATGAACAGTACCTTTCAACCTGAAGTACATTTTTGGATTGTGGATTGCGTTGCCTTGAGACAACATTGTTGTAAATAAGCGCCATTTAACTAAATAATCTGCCATTTAACTAAACTGACTGCCCAATGGTCCTCTGGTGGCAGGTATAATCAGCTGTTTTCCTTTTGCCTCCAGGTGGAACTATGCATTATGGTTTCTCATGTTTGTGGCATTTCAAAATATTTAATTTTAGTTTTGCACAGCCAAAACATTCAAGTTTGGTCTCATCTGACCAGAGAATCAGTCTGACAGAGAGAGGTATCCCAATCCTTGTGGTTTTTAATATAACAATGACCATCAGTGGGACCCTTTGTGGGGTGCCTTGAAACGACATTGTTGAAAATAAGCGCTGTTTAACTAAATAATCTGAACTGAAACTTTCTGTGTAGTTATGCTGCTATAGGCTTAGGCTACTGGAGGACATAATGACCACTTTCACCCTCTTCGCTACATTCTCACACTACTCTCCAATTTTGCATTATTTGCTGTTATTTCAGCTTTTAACATTGTTCTCTCTCTTTTCTCTTCCTAGAAGCTACACCTGGCCTGACTCTGTGTCTACCTGTGACACCTTTCTGGAGAGGGGCATCGTCAGAGCTTCTGCTGGCAACAACTTAATGCTCACCCTCTTCTGATGATCCACATGGCCCTGTCTTTCAGTGTTTAACCCTTTCTCTCTCCTAGACATGGTGATTGACTGAGCTTTTACTGTGTAACTCTATGTGCTCTCTTTCAGACTCTAACCTTGAAAACTGGCTCAGAGTTTATATGTTCTTTCTTTCTAGGTGAAACCACTAAAGGAGCTACATCCATTAACGTTTACTTTTCCTTCTCATAGAAAGTACTCCTGGATCAGTGCTTTTTTGTTCTTTTTGTGTCTCTGCTCTGTTGTCTCTAACCCCCAGTCGGTCGTGGCAGATGGCCGCTCACACTGAGCCCGGTTCTGCTGGAGGTTTCTTCCTGTTAAAAGGGAGTTTTTCCTCTCCACTGGTGCTACATGCATGCTCAGTATGAGGGATTGCTGCAAAGTCAACGCCAGTGACTGTCCACTCTCTCTACATGCTCATCCGGGAGGAGTGAATGCTGCAAGTCACTGACTGGATGCAATCTGCTGGGTTTCCTTAGACAGAAAAACTTTTTATCCAATTTGAATAAATAACTACCCCTGACTGCACTGTTCAATGGTTAGGATTAACTGGAATGTATGTATCTGACTGTTGTGAAGTGCCTTGAGACATGTGTTGTGAATTGGCGCTATATAAATAAAACTGAATTGAATTGAATTGAATTGTTCTTATTAAGGAGGTCTTTTCAGGGGCTGTTGTTAAACATCTGATATCAAACTTTTAATCTTAATCCCTTTCTGTAATTGTTCAGGTACAACCATAATATCTTCTGTCTGTCTATCCCCTCCTGCAAAACCAACATGATTTGTGTTTGTGTTCCACGGTCGGAGATGATATAAACCTCCCGGGTTTGGATTAGACGGCTGCTGATTGTGGCACAATGATTTAACAGGAGTCCCATGTGTCCCTTTATCAGATAGACCGACAGTTCATCGTGGTCAAATCACACAAAAACCAGAGGGGAGCGGGGCTCACGCCGACAATTACCACATGAATGAATGCTGCACAAGGCTGTGCACATGTCCAGGCTGTTTCTCACAAGCACATACATTAATACTCCGCTATAAGTTTCTTGTGAAATTCCACCTTCGATACACTGGTGAAACGTTGTTGCTTGAAGGCAGATGCAAGGTTTGTGAAAAGTGCATTCCTACACACACATAAATTAACTGGGTCACTTATCAAACCCAACATACATACAGCTTATGATCCCCAAGGATAAAACAAAGAGAGCCAATCTGAAGCTGGCTGACATTTCCCTTCTATCGGATGGATTTCTGCCAATAGCCTCGTGTTTAATAGACACTCAATGCAAAACTTGTGAAATATTTGTCTTGGAGGCGTCCTTACCGCAGTATGAAAAATACACAAGCACCTTATTCACTTTTTCATGATTTAGGTAGAAAAGAGAAAGAAATGATTCCATATGCTATTAATAAGCTGTAGAAGAGACACACAGTGACTTACTATGAGAAACAACAATGAATTCAATTCATTGCCTATGTTTGGCTACAGTTGTAAAAAACGAGAGGTGTGGGGTTTTGAGAAGACCCCTTCAATTCTGCTCCACCAGCTAAATCCTCCTGGAAACAGTAAGCCACAGTTACAGAGTATTATTCTTTAAGACATTTTAGCAAAACAAACCTATTCATTCTTTATGATTTTCCCTAAATGTTCAGTAAAGATTAGTCTGACTTTGGCTTTCTCAAATTTAAACGTGAGATACCGATTCCGAATCTGACTGTTTAACTACAGAGCAGCAGAATCTGCTTTTGGATTCTGAACATTTTATAAGCATAACACGAAACATCTGCTAATTACAAGCTAATGAAAACAACATGTGCAATTATTTCAATTCGTCTGTCATCACATGAAGCCTAAATGGAAAAGACCAAGGCGTTTGCTGCTCTGGAGTATGCAATGCCAAGAAAGAAAGACATCAGCAATGACCAGAGAAGCAACAGTTATTTTGCCTTTAGGTCTTTGTCAAACAGTGAATAATTGCATCCATTTATCCTCTAGTTAATGATTAAAATCCAGCAGAATTATGACCATGTATTTGGTATCTGCTTGCCAGTCACTTTGTATCCCTTCTTTAAAACTACGTACACATCTGAATACACTTTTTCTAAATACCAAAGGTTGATGACTTCCAAATTACGGCTTTTCCTCTGAATACGAATGTGTAGGCTGAGCTAGATCACTGCATACCTCTGGCTTTATTGTGCCTGCACAGCCTTTATTCCATGTGTCGTTGCTACATGTGCGCACTTTCTCCTGTGTTGTTTGTCTGCCTGCCACACAAAGCAGCCAACAGTGGAGGTGCTGACTCCCAGAACCATCAAAGAGATGCGCGCACTGTTTGAGAAAGTGTAATCCAAAACAGTGCTGTCCCACTCACCATAACTCTCTCTTGGCATTACAATATTATGGTACTTTTTGTAACAAGTGACTTTAAGCTGGTTTGTTTATAAACAGCCCCTCTTCCATTGTCTGCTTTGTAAAGCCCAGGTCGCGTTTCAATATAAATTTGCCTGGGTAATTTTACTTTCCCAAAGATTTACTTTCACAGGTAAATGGTCCTACTCTGGAGATGGTCTTTTTAGCTTTCCACCGGATTTGTTAAAGGGGCGGAGCTGTGTGCAGGAAGGTTTGGCACAGCTTCAACAATGGCTCAGGTTATTATACAAATAAATAATTTTTATACCGTTAATTTGTCAAAAAAAGTAATTTTAAGATGTTTTCAAGCGAAAAAAGTAGACCTCAAAACTTAATCTGTTGAGTCATTTCATCCTGAATAAGCCTATACTGAAATGTTCTTTCTGAGTTTTCGGAGCAGCGGAGCTCCGCTTAGAGGCTGGTCTGGCTGCTAAGGTAAACTAAGCTAAGCTAACCTGGCTGCTGGACTAGGACTTATCCACTAGGTTAGTTCCAGGTTTGGATGCCAGATGCAGGTTGGTAAAAAATTTAATGTAAAATATCGATTTAAAGTTTTCCTGCTTATGGATCCAGAGCAACTTAAGGAATAATGTGAGTAATTAATCAACAGTATAACTCTAAAGCTGCTCATTATCTATTATTTATCAGTTGAAACAAACATTATTTTTACTAGCGTTTAAACAGAATAAAGGAGTAATGCCATCTGCTGGAATTAAGGTGTGTTGCAGTTTTTTTCACAACTTCCCCCATAAGTCATTAGGCTGATTTAAATAAATGGTCCGTGGCAATGGAAAAGGAATGTGTGGGACTCCTATTACTTGGGTAAAACAAATCCTGGGCTTTAAATCCTGGGGCTTTTGGTGGAAAAGGGGCTATTGAAATCATTGACATAGTGATGCTATTTCTGCCAGTGCTTCTAGAAAGTTAGTATGGAATGCTAGTAGTGAGAAATTTTGAGAATTTTGTGTTGGGTTTGAGAGTCCAGAGCGTAAAATAAATATTTATCATCTCAATCATGTCAAATAGGTTGTTGTTCCAGAGAGTCTTACATGTCTTCATTATTTATTGTATTTTTGCCGTACAATGCATCTAGAAATGTTATAAGACTAATGGCTGTATTATGCTGGAAGACACTGTGATTTTAAGTGTTGTTCATGTGTTGGAGGGGTGTGGTGAATTGATATAAAATATTCTAATTTCCATTATTTTTAGGGGGGAAATAGTTTCTAATACAAATGTTCAACATACAAACAGCATGTTGGAACAAACTACATTTGTATTTAGAGGTTCCACTGTACTTCTCTAACCTGTTTTATTCTGGGACTGTAATTTACAAGGCAAACATGTTAAACCTGGAATTCTGAGTAAGAATCTATATGCTCGAAGACATTAAAGGTAAACATACAGTTATGGTATTTCTGCTTTAGCTTTGCATGTTACATCTAAGGTCCCACTCATGTTTTATAGTTAAGGTCAGGAGAAGCTCAAGTGAGTCAAAGATTGACTTAAGCCAGCTGAAAACCCCTGTCATCATTCGTTTCAATGGAAAGTGCTACCTGCTGGTCTGGGACTGGAAGACTCTACCAATATTATAAATAGGACCCAAATAAAAAAAGAGATTTGCCATCTCATAAAACCCACAGACAAAACAAAAATAAACCAACAACAACATACCATGAACACAACTTTCTTGGCTAAATAACATGACTATGAAAACAGTTGAAACAAGCTAGTGGCCTAAAAAATTCTTAAAAAGTTAAGAAGTTCATACTGGCTTAAAAGTCAGTTAGGTTTATATTAGTATCTGAAACATCAACAAAATAATTTCATAGTAAATGCTAAAAGTGTGACTTCAACTTATTTGCTACAGTTTTCTTTGTGCTCTGTTGTTTTCCAACAATGTAAAGCAGTTTACTTGAGAAAATTTGGGAAAATGTTGCTGACCTGTGGGAGCTGAGATGGTGGCAGGTACGCTGGTCCTGCTGCCTCTCTCTGCGGTGATGCTGATGGTATACATCATGCCAGGGTTCAGGCCCCTCAGGGTGTGAGACTCAGAGTTGGCTGGGACTGTGTCTTCAGCCCTCTGACCATCGGCCGACAAATAGACCAGTTTGTAGGAGTCCAGTTTGGCCAGGGGTCGCTTCCACTCAAGCATCATGGTTGTCTCAGTTACCTCTGTGACAATCAGTTCTTTGGGGGCATCCAGGGCTATTTGATAAAAAGAACATGGAAAAAATATATAAATGAACCTGACAGATTTACCTTGTTCTCTTAAACATAAATTCATCAGAAATATTTACCAAATTACATTTTCCAACTTAATTCTGAAAACCTGCAATCCATCCATCCATCCATCCATCCATCCATCCATCCATCCATCCATCCATCCATCCATCCATCCATCCATCCATCCTTTGCCTTCCGGGGTCAGGTCGCAGGGGCAGCAGCCAAAGCAGAGAGACCCAGACTTCCTTCTCCCCAGCCACTTGGGCCAGCTTGTCCGGGGGAATCGCAAGGTGTTTCCAGGCCAGCCGAGAAACATAGTCCCTCCAATGTTTCCTGGGTCTTCCTCTGGGCCTCCTCCCTGTGCCCGGAACACCTCACCAGGGAGGCGTCCAGGAGGCATCCTAACCAGATGCCAAAGCCTCCTCAACTGGCTCCTCTTGACGTGGAGAAGCAGCAGCTCTACTCTGAGTCCCTCCCGGATGACCGAGCTTTTTACCCTATCTCTAAAGGAGAGCCCAGACACCCTGCGGAGGAAACTTATTTCGGCTGCTTGTATCCGTAATCTTGTTATTTCTGTCATGACCCAAAGCTCAGATCGACTGGTAAATTGAGAGCTTGGCTTTTTGACTCAGCTCTTTCTTCACCACAACAGACTGGTACAGCGCCTGCATCACTGCTGACGCCGCACCAATCCGTCTATCTATCTCCCCCACTTGAGGCTGGACCTCCCCCCTGACCAGGAGAAGGCACTTTACCCTTTTGAGGCTCAAGACCATGGCCTCGGACTTGGAGGCACTGATTCTCATCCTGGCCGCTTCACACCTGGCTGCGAACTGGTCCAGTGAGAGCTGTAGATCACGAGCTGATGAAGCCAATAGGACCACATCATCCGCAAAAAGCAGAGACACAATCCTAAGGCCCACAAAACGGATCCCCTCAACACCTTGGCTGCGCCTTGAAATTCTGTCCATAAAAGTTATGAACAGAATCTGTGACAAAGACCAACCTTGGCGGGGTCCAACCCTCACCGGAAACGAGTCCGACTTGCTGCCAGCAATGTGGACCAAGCTCTGACACCGGTCATACAGGGACCTAACAGCCAGTATCAAAGGGCCTGGTACCCCATATTCCCAGATTACCGCCCACAGGATTCCCTGAGGGACACGGTCGAACGCCTTCTCCAAATCCACAAAGCACATGTAGACTGTTTCCAAGACCAGATGACATGACAAGATAAAGTCCCTGACAACATAGCTCCTAGGGTAATTGGGACACTCAAACCCCTCCACCACGTTAAGATGTTGCTTACAGCATTTTCTCACACCTGCCTAAAACTTTTGCACAGTACTGTAAATATATATATATACACACATATATGTGTATGTGTGTATATATATGTATATATATATAGCCCAGAGCAGACATTTTAATGAGAGAATATTGGATATTTAAGAAGTCAGAGGGAAAAATCTCACCTGTCACTGTGTTGGTGGTAGTGGGCAGACTTTCTCGCTCATCTTTCACCGCCGTTACCCCCATCCCGTATTCCGTTCCTGGTCTCAGGCCTGCAGAACATTAGGAACACAAAAATGAAAAATTTCCATTGTATTTTGTTTGAGCAAATCCACTGAGGTGTAGACAAATAAACTGAGGGAGTGTCTATGGTCAAGTGGCCAGATGTTGCAGCTAATGGCTCCAGGGCCACAAAAACACTCTCTTGTGGCTTGATTGCACAATAGATTGGAGCCTAATTGCATTTCATGGTATGCTTGTGTTCACTGTGGAACATCAGCGCCGTTATTTGCATTGATGGATCTATAGAGCCCTTGTTGCAGAGAGAGAACACTCTTTCCAGTGATACGGCGGACTCTGGGGGCTGTTTGGTCTTTACAATCAGGTTCTTTCTCACACTGATCGCTTTTAATTCCTTTATTAACTCTCACAGAGGTCAAGGCGCGCAGGGCTTTCCTGCATGAAATTACACCTAATGCCTAGGAAACTCATTATCAATAAAATCACGAGCGTGAAGGCAATTACAGATAATAAGTGTGTGAAAGAAGTGCTGAGGTGTGTGTAGAGGTAGGGGGGTGGGGGTGGATGCCAGCTGAATGGACGCAGTGCTTTATTTTCATTGGACAGGCATCCCAAGGACAAAGAAGTGGGTCAAACAAAGACTCATCTAGTTCATTTTCAGAAGCTTTTTTTCTTGTTTGTTTTTAATGTCTAATCATGTTGTAATAAAGAACTTCACCATACAAATAACCAACCAAGAAAATGGCATGTGCAACAATTCATGGCTGGATACCGTCAGCGGTGCAGGAGGAGGAAAAACTATTACTTTTAACATATTTGCTACAGCAGGGGCATGATGTTCCACCACCATGTTTCACTGTGGGGATGGTGTGTTCGGTTTAGTGTTGGTTTTCCAACAGACAGAGCATTTTACAGATAGGTAAAAAAAACGTCAATATTCAGTTTTATCAGGCCCTATTCTTCTACATGTTCACTGTCATTCCTACATGTCTGGTGAAACACAGAACTTATTGCATTCTTTCAATACTGGCCTTTAGAGTACTCCACCTGATTCATCCTACGGATCTGTGGATCTCTGATCTCTGAAATATATGGAGGTTTATGGTTGTATTGTGACAAAATGTAGTATGTGTATTTTACACAAGGCACTTCATATCGCCTACATATCATCACAAAAAAAATCTTTGCCTAAGTCTTTTCAAAATTATGGATTTTACAACAAATTAGGATTGAAAATTCAAAATATGTGGCAAATGGTGAAAACAATTTTTCAATTTAAGGCTGTTTTTAATAGTTATAATAGTTAGAACATTTTTTGTTTAAATAATATGGATCCTCTATGGCAGAAGGCTTTCTCTGGGGACATCCAGGGACATGAGAGAAGGATTAAAGTTGATCTACCACAGATACTCCTCTGAACCGACTGTAGTAGAAGTCACATGGATGGAACAATCTTTATGTGTAGGGGAGAGCTCTAGACTACGCTCAGAACAACCCAGAGTCTGCTTTGTTAAACTAGATGCCACATTTTTTGGACTGCCATGCTTTTTACTCTCCACAATTTAGCTGCAGGATCTATCAGCTGCTGATAGTAGTTTGGATATGTATGTGGTGCTGTTTGTAAGTCTGTCATACCAGTAATTTTGGCCTGTGTGGAGTCCTTGGTTCCAGGGGGGAAGAGCAATTCTCCATGGTCACCTCCAGATAGGGGGCCGTACTTGATGCGGTACTGGACCACCTGAGCCTTACTGTTCTTCCACTCAAGAGTGATGCTCTCGTCTGTTATTTCCACAGTCTGTAGGTCTCTGGGAGCGTCCAGGTCTACAGCACAGATACAAATGTTTCAAAAGTGCAGCAGACAGGCATAAACCATAAATCGTTTGTCCTGAAATCATTGGTTTAAATTAGATTTACTTTCAGATCCAATTCCAGAAGATCAAACAGAAATGAATCAGGAAGGAAAATTAGGGCAACTACTGAAATGTTGAAATTGCTGATCATTTGAACATGTAGATTTAAAAATCTTATTATATGAGAAATACCTGACCTTTGAACAATCTAGATAAGGCAAAGAGTTTGTGGTCTTGTATATTTTCCGATTTCAAATAAAAAACTTCTCACTGTACACAATTGTATTGAAATAAAAGACAGAAAAGATGAATTTGCCTTCAATCTAAAAAGCATGTCAATGTGGCTGCAAAGGAAAAAGTGAAAAGTTATCTAATTCTCAATGTGGAAAATGAAGACGTTTAATCCTGTCTAAATAAAAGGCTCTGAGGGTTGTTAGGGCTGAATTTGGACTTCAACAAATGCTGTTTTAGGCTAAATTTGGACATAACTGGGCTTAATAGGGACACTGACTGGCACTGAATTAAGCAGAAAAGATGTGTCTGGATGCCCAGTGTTGGGAAGGAAAGATCAGTCAATTGGAAAAAGTCATAATTACCTAATTTGTACATCTCTAAAGTCACAGTCATGTGTCCCATTTCAGGAGTCCAGGATCTATCGCAAAGGAACCCAGCCTTACTCAAAACATTTCTATGTAAGCACCTTAGGTATATGCAGAATCACTTTTTAAAATCCAGTGAGTTTTAAGTTGCCTTAAAAAGGATGTAAAATTACCTAAAATTATCTATATAAAGCATTGTACTTAAGAGTATAAATGGATAAAATATCCAACAACTATATAATCTTACAAGGATTTATCACGCAAAACGCTGAGCAAAAAGCAGAATCTAAGAAAAGAAATCTATATCAACTAAGGATGTCCCGATGCAATTCTAGGTCACAGCTTGAGGTGCTGATGACTGCATTTTCAGATGATCGGTAGCAGGAGTCCCTGACAAAGTTCAGCTCCTGATACCTACCTGTGTTCTGAGGGCCAGGTTTTTAACAATCATGACTTGTTTCAATATATGATGTACAAACTGTTTTATGATTTATGCATTTTGAATGAAAAAAGGCTTCTAGCTTAAAGTTGAACGTAGTTTCACCCTTTACAGTGTGGTTCACAGTGAAAGAGTGTGCTGGGACTTCCTGCCTGTTGTGGTCACAGCTCACAAGTTTTACATTGTTCAAAAAAAAAAAACGCTTTCTGAAGCAGAACAAGTTTTCCTGTAAGTTTTGTCTGCATCCCCTTAACTGGAACTGAACTGAAATTTCATAAAAGCTGATACTCATCAGTGCTGCATCTCTCTCACTCATACATCAGGTAACGTAAGGCTTAAAACCTACACAGACACACTATATTAGTGTGTTATTTCATCCGGGAGGAATGAATGCTGCAAGTCACTGACTGGATGCAATCTAATAGATAGAAAAACTTTTTATCCAATTTGAATAAATAAAAGAATCTGACTGCACTGTTCAATGATTAAGATTAATTGGAATGTATGTACCTGACTTTTGTGAAGTGCCTTGAGACGACATGTGTTGTGAATTGGCGCTATATAAATAAACTGAATTGAATTGAATTGAATTAGTAAAGGCTACTGAGACCTGTCAGTATACTGCAGCACTATCCAAACATATGTAGGTGTCTTGCGCTGCGTCTGTTGCTCCCCTTCCTAGAAACAGCTTCCCAGAGACTTTTTTTTAGCAAACTCTAACTGAAAACTCTGTACAGACATACTGTACACTGGGACCAGTCACCAGTAGCTTCATGTATGTGTGATTCTTTAGCAGTCTGGAAGCAGAAGCAGGGGCTGTGACTGCAGCTGGGATTGACTGCTGTAAGAGGAATGCCTCTCCACCCTGGGGGGATAAGGGCTTTAGAATGGGGATCGTCTGCATCACTCTGTCGCTAAAAGCATTCTGGGAAAAAAGTAGCTACTATGGTCTACAATCTTGACAATAAAGTGATCAAGACGTAAAGTTGGCAACAGTGATGAAAACAGAGTAAAATATTATAATGTTAGCCTAGATCTAAAGCGAATTGCTGTGCATAAAAACAGCAGGAGCAAGATGCAAGTCTATTGAAAACTGTACCTGTGTGTGTTGAGTCAGATATATCTTTAGAAACAGTAAAGGTATGTTTGTTTCTGTTGACATGTTGCCAGAACACTGAACTTGTTTTTGAGCGGCATATATTAATGCAGAAACCCCTGTTGGGACAAAATAACTGCAGGGACAACGAAAAAAGAATAGGAGAAACTTTAGGACTGGTTGGTGAGTTATAAAACTGAAATATAGGGTTTCATTTTACTGCATTTTAAAGCTACAGAGTTTTCAAGCAGCTCCAGTCATATTCAATAAATTAGAATGTGTATTTTGGTGAGGCTTGTCTGTCAGATTAAAAATACTTCATGAAAATAACCTTTAAGCAGGCATTAAACATACTTTTCATTAAGCCCACATTTCTATATTAAAATATTTGTATTGGTCTGAGATAATATTTTTTTCTAAAATGCTGTGTTTTTATCAACTGCAAGCAGAAAATCATCATAATTAGGGAAAAACGTTAGGCTGTTTGGCATTAATCTATATAATGTGTTTCACTTAGAGAATTCATGTGCTAAATTAATGAACTTTTCAATAATATTATAAATTATTGAATATGACTGTACATGCCATTAAAGTCATTCACTTTAATCTAGTGTTAGAGTGTGAAACAATATCAGTCGATGACTACTTATGAAAGACTTGGATTGGTTTTAGGGACAAAGAAAATATGTTAGGCACATCCTTACAGTTTACTATGTGTTGAAAAACTGCATGTCTTTTCACAGAAGTTTTTAAATGTCAAGCACTGCACATACAACCATTCGAATTCCTTTAAGTGGTTGAATTCATTGTAGAGTGGTCAAATCATTTCCTATGAGCTGTTTTGTTTAAATACCCCTTGAGAATTTATTTCTGGCTAGTCCAACATCTGAAAGTGCTTATGGTGTGTTATCAAAAAACGTTTGGTAAAAATATTTATTTTTCCAATTTTTATCTGGGCTCTGCCTAAGAGTACGTTCAGTCTTTGGAGACACATTTCTGTCTCAATCTCTGTTGTATTTTTCAGGCACCTGAGTTGTTTGCCGGTGTGCAAAGACTGAATTATTTTTGTTGTAACACCTGCAACAGAGATATATCCGTAACATTTTATTCTGTTGCATCCACCAAATTGTACAATTAAAAAAACAGACAAAGCCAACAGGATACAGGCACCAGCAGGAGCTTATATACTGAGCCAGCAGGGAGCACTATATCAAAGTTCAAGGAACACATGCATCCACAAAAATACATCTCTCATAAACAAAGCAACAGGAAATTCTTGTGTGGTCCAAAGAGGCCTTGGGCATCTAATTAAAGCTGGCTGTAAAAACTATGCAGGAAGAAGATTCCAGGAGTCTTACCTGTAAGGAACGAGTCGTACACAGGTATGCTGTGCTGTTCTTCCATCTTTGCTGTCAGAGACACTTCGTACTGAGTATCAGGGCTGAGGCCAGCCAGATGGTACTGGGTGTCAGCAGATGAAACCTCCACCACACTACGATCTGCAGGGTTTAAGCTGGGCCCGAAGGAGACACTGACTCTGTCTACGTGAGCTACAGGTTGAAACCAGGTCACAAGCGCTGTGGTGTCCGTCACATCTCGCACATCCACCTGGCTAGGGGCATCAATCACTGCAAAAGTGAGATGTGGAAGAAGACTCAATGTAAAATCAATCAGAGAAAGAATCAGCTTTAATAAACGGTCCATTATTAACGTTATGACAAGCTAGTGAAGGTTTTCATCCAGCAATGCTGTATATATGTATGCTTCTATTATTCTTTCATCCTTCTGATCTCCAAAGTTCAAGTTCTCAAAACAGTTCTTTGAAGAATAATAGTGCAGCCGCTATGTTCAACTAACAGGATGGTTTTTCTATTGAAAGGTTGCTGAGAATGTAAGACAAATTGTTCAGTTATTACTTAGACAGACAACAGGCAGTTTATGAGATGAGGAAATGCCTTCTGCCCTGCCTCTATGAGACCTCTGAATAATAGTATGCACCTGGAATGTTTTCATTGATTTCATACGAACACTAGAATTTAGGGCTGGACGGTGGTGCAGTTGGTAGTACTGTTGCCTTGCAGCATGTTCTCCCCGTGCATGCGTGTGTTCTCACCGGGTACTCCAGCTTCCTCCCACAGTTGAGTTTATTTCTAAGGTTAATTGGTCTCTCTAAATTGCCCTTAGGTGTGTGCATGGTTGTTTGTGTGTTGCCATGCGATGGACTGGCGACCTCTCCAGGGTGTACCCCGCCTCCTGCCCATAGACTGCTGGAGATAGGCACTAGCTTCCCCGCGACCCACTATGGAAGAAGCAGTATAGAAAATGACTGACTGACTGACACTAGAATTTATACTTGGTGACTTCTAATTCACCTTTACTGACCCATCACAACCATGAAATGTTAGACGGGAGCACAGAACGAGTAATGTAGTGAAAAGATACAATGCAAAGTCAGTAGCACTAGGACAATTCATCCATCCATCTATACCCACTTATCCTTGAAAGGATGGAGTGGGGCTGGTGCCTATCTCCAGCAGTCAAGATGTTGGGTACACCCTGCACTATGAGTGCATGTTAATGTAATGAGATATAAGCCACCAGAAGTACAAATAAAACGTTGAATACTGAAACCAATGCAAAGGTTGCTCCTTTTGAATTCAAAGGTCAGAAATAGTCAGGAACTTTGGACTTTCCAAGTTGGAATTCCTACTGGAGTCATAATTGCACTTGGTTTTTCTTACGTGGAATTTGAAACTTTGGAAATTCCAACTTTCAATCCATCTCTGCTAATTGGAGAAGGGTTTTAGAGTGTATAATTCCAGGAGGGAAACCTAGACACTCCTTACAAGACTCTTATTGCTCCTTGGGGGTGTGGGGGTGGGGGGTGTTGGTTCCAAAACTTTTCAGGGTAGAAGGGATATATGATCCCTAAATTGAGTTCTAGGTCTGTCCTGGAGTCTTTTCCCTGGGGATGTACTCAAAAAATCCCTAAACGGACATGTTCAGCAGGTCTCCTAACCAGATGTTCAAATCAGCTCAACTGCCTCCTTTCGATGCAAAAGAGCTTTTTTCTTCTCAGATATCTCTAATCCTATTTCTAGGGCAAAGCCAACTCACTCTATGGGGAAAGCTATGGGAATAAACTTGTGCCATCAGAAACTCAATTTGAATTGCTCAGACTGAATCTGTATTTGTGTAATTTGAAATTAAATGCATTGGTTTGAAGATGAATTTCACTAAACTGAAACTGAATATAATGGTTTAAAACTGAACTTGTTTGCTTTGAAAATTGTTTTGCTTGTATTGAAAATTCAGTTTGATTACTTTCCCTTTCAGGTCTGAAATTCAAATTCTGTTCCAAAATTCAGTTTTTTGTGTCACAGATCCGGGTTCTTGAAGTCACAGATTAATCAAACACAGATTTAATGATTAATGGATGTCATTCACTATTGCTGTGTTCAAATTAAGTTCTGCATTCTTTTGAAGGATGCATTTGTAGGCTGATAACGTCCTGGATGAGGCGACAAATGCTGTCCAATCTCCAAGGTCCCAACAAATGCGTCCTTCTTTTCCCCAGATTTGAAGGGTGGGTCCGGTGTATCCTCTGTGTCCCACCCTATCCCATGATTCATTGTGGGTCAAAGTAGATTGTTCAAACGGAAGTAGCAAAGGCCGGAGGAGAGAGAAAAGTTGTGAATAAAATTATATTGCGCATTCTGTGAAACAACTGAACTCTAACAATGCTTTTAGACGCGAATGTAGTTGTGTAAACCTAAAATATCTGATCAGTTTATCAAGATATCGCTTAATTGCACAAGTGCGCCGATGTGTTCGTCCGATGCCCCAGCAGCCGCTCACCTCTCCAGCTGTCAGCTGACCGGGTGGTTTCCCCAATGGGTGGAAGTTAGACAGATATAATTCAGTCAGATGAAATCTAATATTAATGTTTGGTTTATTTATAATAATAATAATAAAAATTATTATTATTATGCTTTGTTCCTAAAGTTAATATGTTAGTGTTTAAGTTGTTTAAAGCTTTACAAATAAATTAAACAAATGGTATTTGTCATCAATGTATATTATGTAGTGCTAGATTTATATCTATGAACACAAACATTATTTTCAACATTTTAAATGGCTAAATAATGAACAAGATCATAAAACAATAACATTTTAAAACAAAACAGCATTATAAGCCATCAGCAATATGTAAAAGGGTAAATAAAAACCGTGTAGTCATTTACAGTAGAGACAGCATTATTAACTTTCAGGCTCCCTTTGTTCGGCTTCACAGCTCTGTGCTTCATGCTAACATGGTTGATAGGCAACAGAAGTTACGCTGAGTTAAGGGCAAGAGAAACGCAGACCGACATAACACCGGTGGCACACTATGCTAATCTGGCATGTTTAGCTAATAGGTACAGGTAGCATAAGTGTTACTGTTTGACCATTATTTGTTTACATGACGCTTCTTATAGATGCTCATTTGACTTGGTGATTGACATCCGTCAAGCTCATGTATGCTGCACTGCTGCAGCTCAACAGGAAGTTTAACCTGATGTGAAACGTAAATCGATGAATCTGTGTTTGATTAATCTGTGGCTATCCTCAAGGACCCGGAAGTGTGACACAAAATACTGAATTTTGGAACTGAAGTTGAATTACAGACCTGAAAGTGAAAGTAATCAAACTGAATTTTTAATACAACGAAATACATTTTAAAAGCAAATGAATTCAGTTTCAAGCCATAAAATTCAGTTTCAGTTTAGTGAAACTCATTTTCAAACCTATGCATTTAATTTCAAATTACACACATACAATTTCAGTCAGAGCAATTCAAATTTAGTTTCTGATGGCACGTTTCTTCCCATAGAAAGCTTATTTCAGCAGATTGTTTCTGAAATCTTGCTCTTTTGATCATGATCCACAACCATTAAATACATGAGGGTTGGATAGTAGATGAGTTAATCGAGAGCTTTGCTTTTCAGCTAAGTTCCTATTTAACTATGACTGATTTTAGCAACACCTTCAATACTACTGACAAAGCCTTGCACAATCTGTCCATCCTATCATTGGTTTTGAACTATACAAGAGATCCACCCTAACCTTTTTTCAACAGAGAAAGAGCTGACATTGAAGAGCTGTTACTTCTCAAACAGCTTGAACATTTTCACTGCCGATGAAGACCCTAACAGCGTGAACCCAATGAGGCTGTTCTGCACAAAAGAAATGTGAACAATCAGTAGTTAGAACACTTTCTTCTGTCCCCCTCCATATAAAATGGGGACAATGTGGTTGTCCGATCCATGGCCTTATTCTGACTCTCTATGCTTTGCAACCACAACAACTCCACAACGCCCCAATTTACTCCAGTCCTAAACTCTTTTAAAGGTTTTTAAGAGTGTTAATTTGTAAAAAGTTTTTCCCCAAGAAAATAAAGAAATTGCAACAAATGTTTATTGCAGCTACTTTCCCAAAACCCCCTAGGCAGGCTTACCACCTAAGTTTGACCTAATTGAGCAACTGTGGTTACTTCTGTGGTCTGCCAAGGAGGTAGCTCAGTGAGCTGAGTTAATGTAGAAGATATAAAGGGATTTATTTACATAAGTGCACATTACTGCAGGACATGGCTGGTTTTATGATTTGTAAAAGACCAGGCTCATAGTTGTGGTCATATTGCAAGACTGTTTTGGGAAAAGTTTTTTTCATTTAATCCCCTGCAATGTAGTGGAATCTACAGCAGGCATTGTATCAGTGCACCTCCATAGATTTTACTGTGGACACACTTGATAAAAGGAACTCAAGGAAGAAATTAAAATAAATTTGGTGCATTCTGACCTTATTAACCAGTCAAAAATATATATATATATTTAGTTTTTTTCTGCTCCTCTACAGGGAGGTCAGGGTATTGATCACCAGCATTGAGCTTTCTACAGTTTGGGATTTATAAAGTAAACAGGTGGAGAGTATGTCATTATTTGTCAGCAAGGACTGGAATTCCATATCAGCCTTATTGTCCCTGGTAAATGAGAGCTTTGTCAGTCAGGGCTGACATGCCACTTCTTACTGTTTTTACCGACTGCAAGATGGATAACCCACGTACCAAAGCTAATTAGCCTACAAATAAAGGTGGAAGCTTAGTGTACCATTTCATTTGAAATTAAGATCAAATCGATCTTTTAGTTTATAAAACCTCTATTTGTGGAGCAAAACAACTATCATTCTCTTTGCCTTTTATAGCACTGGGTCCAAATTTAAAAAATAAAAGCAGAGACTTATTCTAGTCCTTTTGTATCATGTTGATATAATATATAGTGGGGTTGAATTTACAATCATTTGATGTGAATCTTTAATATTCTGCAGAGTTGTGAAGTGTATAGTTTTGCCACCTTGAACTGATCAGTCAATTGTTTTTATAACCTGCATTTATATGGGTGTGGGGATGTGATAATGAACATGAATCAAAAGAGATAAGGCTCAACAAGAGGAGCGGAAATAAGTACACAGTTTCTCATATCGGTCATCTTGATCTCATCTCCTGTTTTGTTCTAGCTTACCTAAAGGCTGCAGAGGAAACACATTGCCCACAAACAGCAGGGAGGATATACAGGGGTTGGACAATGAAACTGAAACACCTGGTTTTAGACCACAATAATTTATTAGTATGGTGTAGGGCCTCCTTTTGCGGCCAATACAGCGTCAATTCGTCTTCGGAATGACATATACAAGTCCTGCACAGTGGTCAGAGGGATTTTAAGCCATTCTTCTTGCAGGATAGTGGCCAGGTCACTACATGATACTGGTGGAGGAAAACGTTTCCTGACTCGCTCCTCCAAAACACCCAAAGTGGCTCAATAATATTTAGATCTGGTGACTGTGCAGGCCATGGGAGATGTTCAACTTCACTTTCATGTTCATCAAACCAATCTTTCACCAGTCCTGCTGTGTGTATTGGTGCATTGTCATCCTGATACACGGCCACGCCTTCAGGATACAATGTTTGAACCATTGGATGCACATGGTCCTCAAGAATGGTTCGGTAGTCCTTGGCAGTGACGCGCCCATCTAGCACAAGTATTGGGCCAAGGGAATGCCATGATATGGCAGCCCAAACCATCACTGATCCACCCCCATGCTTCACTCTGGGCATGCAACAGTCTGGGTGGTACGCTTCTTTGGGGCTTCTCCACACCGTAACTCTCCCGGATGTGGGGAAAACAGTTAAGGTGGACTCATATGAGAACAATACATGTTTCACATTGTCCACAGCACAAGATCTGCGCTCCTTGCATCATTGAAACCGACGTTTGGCATTGGCATGAGTGACCAAAGGTTTGGCTATAGCAGCCCGGCCGTGTATATTGACCCTGTGGAGCTCCGGACGGACAGTTCTGGTGGAAACAGGAGAGTTGAGGTGCACATTTAATTCTGCCGTGATTTGGGCAGCCGTGGTTTTATGTTTTTTGGATACAATCTGGGTTAGCACCCGAAACATCCCTTTCAGACAGCTTCCACTTGCGTCCACAGTTAATCCTATTGGATGTGGTTTCGTCCTTCTTGGTGGTATGCTGACATTACCCTGGATACCGTGGCTCTTGATACATCACAAAGACTTGCTGTCTTGGTCACAGATGCGCCAGTAAGATGTGCACCAACAATTTGTCCTCTTTTGAACTCCGGTATGTCACCCATAATGTTGTGTGCATTTTAATATTTTTAGCAAAACTGTGCTCTTACCCTGCTAATTGAACCTTCACACTCTGCTCTTACTGGTGCAATGTGCAATCAATGAAGACTGGCTACCAGGCTGGTCCAATTTAGCCATGGACCCTCCCACACTAAAATGACAGGTGTTTCAGTTTCATTGTCTAACCCCTGTATGATTCCTGTTTTATATTTTTTTATATTTTATTATTTTACTATGATGTGATGACCTATTCTCATAAGAAAGAATGAATAACATCACTATATGGCCAAAAGTATTTGTCAGTCTACTTTTACATTTACATGAACTTTGATTGCATCTATAAGGTCCAGTTTGTTGATGAATCCACCGTTGCCAGCAAAAGCAACTTTAACTAGTCTGTAAACATCTTCCACAAGGTTCAGTGTGTTCATAGTTAGATGAGAAAACCAGAACTGCAGCCTCTGTACTAATTAATCACAAAGGTGTTCAAGAAGGTTGACGTCAGGACTCTGTTCGGGCCAGTCAGGTTTCTCCACACCAAACTTTATATACCTGAAGCCCAGGAAGTGATTAAAACACCAGAATTCATTGATTTGGTGGTGTAATCCTATACATTTAGCAATATAGTTAACAATATAGTGAGCACAGCTCTGATGTAAGAACAACATTTCAAGGAACCAAGGGATTATAGTGGTGAATATTTTCTATCAAGACAACTGGCAAAACAAACTAGCTTCATTTTTGTAACAACTAGACTAGGAAAAAGCATTAAAACCTATTGAACGTTTTCACATTTAGTTACAATAAACCCACAAACCTTTAGTTAATTTTATTAGAATTATATGACAGACCAATTCAAATTAGAGTTTCTTTTTAATAAAGATAGTTCTTTCTTAAGCACTGGTTATTTTGAGGAACAGATAAATAAAATATGTATTAAAGTGGGAGGACTGTGAAGAACTGAATATGTGTTTACCATGCTGTCATAAAACCTACCCAGTGAGTATCATTATACAGCAAGATTTCACTCACTTGTGACAATGTTCTTAGAGGCAGGCGGTCCACGCTTGTTGTTCTTCACCACCTCCAGTTTCACCTCATACTCCTGGCCTGGACCCAGACCTGACTGCTCAAAGGTGGTCTCTGGGCGGCCAAGGGAGTTAAGGATCTCACCGTCCTCCTCTTTCTGTCAACAGCAAAAAACGATCAGTCCTCAAAGAGTGGTTCTGGCATAAAGTGTGCAGAAACAGTATAAAAGCATACAACTCAGATATAATGACATTCTTAGAGGTGTTTGGCCTGGAAGGGAGACAGAGAATTTATTTAATTCGGTGGAGCTTTGTGCAGATCCCAGTAGCTCCCTTTGGAAAAGTTTCTCTTAGAAGGCACTCAGCCTCCAACACTTGGATGATTGAAGCTCTCAGTGCTTGCTAATAACTTTTACTGCTGTGTTTTGCCTTCTGGCTACATGGCTATACCATTTTCGACTGGATCCTCCATATTATGAGTGCATGCACTAATGGGAGGAGGGGGGTAAAAGTAGAGGTCAGGCTGTATCTAGTTTTAGCTGGAGGAGAATGTGTGTAACTATCAATGCTGTGGGAGGTTCCTTACACCTGGAATTAAGAAGGTTCCGCCAGGCGAGACTCACTGTGTTTCTGAAGATGAGGTTCCACCCATCAAATGGAATATCCAGGGGATCCCACTGCACTTCCACTGATGTCTCTCGCACTGACTTAAACTTAAGACCCTCAGGCTCAGGAAGATCTGGACATGATAAAAACTCTCACTGTTTTATATCCACATCTTCTACAATGCATTTTAACAACCCGCATGTAAAGCTTTCACTTACGTGTAGCCACACGAGCGCTGACAGGAACGCTCCTCTTGTTGCTGAGTACGGCATAGACACTGATCAGGTACTCTACACCAGGCTCAAGCTCCTGAATTGTGGCCTCTTTCTGGTTTCCGGGCACCTGCATGTCGAGCTCCAGACCTCCAGACGCCGTGGGTACATAGGTGATTAAGTACTCTGTCACTTGTATCTCGTTCTCCCAGGATAGGTCTACTGTTTCCGGAGTCACCTCAACCACAGTAAGGTGTTTTGGTGGTGAGACTGTGGAGAAACAGGGATAATCAGAGGTCTCTGTCATAACTGCAAATGTGTCCTTTTTCAGAAAGTCAGAGAGGAAACTGTTTCTTGATTGTTAGTGTTGCACTGAGTTGTTGAAAGGTTTGGACACAGCCTAAAAATGAAAAAGCAAATCTACTTAAGCCAAACACAACCAAAAACCAAAAACAACAACTTAAACCAGGGCAGGCCTAATCGTGACAGATTATAGAATAATAGGTCCAAGCAAATTCTAGAGAGAAGACAAAGTTTTGACAGCGTTCTTACCCCATACTAAATGAATACTACTCAAGGACAACCTAGTTCAAGTGTCAACAACCTTTCCTTCCTTAAAATCTTATTTTTTAAGTTTTTGCTACAGTTTTGGTTGAAAGAAAGAACAACCTCTGTCACTTTGCTGGTTTTAATGTAAAAATGATGTGGTGTAGAAAACCAACATCTACATGTTCCATCATGTAATTCTACATTTAACAATGAATATCTATACAAAATAGGTAGAATTTAAACATGGTGTACTTTTTTTCCACCATGAAATTATGAAATTATTCCATTCATTCATAGAATCTGGATGATTGGAGAACGGGTTGCGGTGGTCTTTTTCCAGCCTTGTCTGTCACAGTTTCACTTTTTACAGTTTTCAGGAATTGCTTGAATTGTAGATTATAGGCACATTCAGGCAAGTTGCTTTTTTCTTGTATTTAGTTCCTGACAAATGAAGGTAAACACACATCCTTATTTTTACAATGGCCAGTTTGTTGTCTTTCATATTTTGAAGAGTGACAAAGAGAACTAGACTTTGGTATCCTATTTCTAACTCAGGGGAAAAGGAAGCACTAAAATTAAAGGTTGTATATGTAATTTCCTGTGTCTTGATTTTATTGTTATGGAAGGTTTATTTAATTTATTAAGGCTTTTTCACAAGTCTTTACTAGGGGTGCTGATTACTGTGGAGGATGCTGGATATTTCACACATTTGTTTAGTGCAACTCAATCGAAATGTTCTGTAATATCTTCATTACAATATTTGATTCTACAAAAGAAATGCTCTCTGGTCATTTCTGTCAGATGTCTGCTCTGTGGTTCTGTGTTGTGTCTATCCTGTTTTCCAAAAGATGCAGGTTTTTCATGAGGGTGGAGCTGAGCAGCTCATGCAGCACAGCTGCATTCCATCTGAGCTCGTCAGCAGGAGCATAAGAGGAGCTGGCAGCTGATCAGTTGACACCTGAGTGTAATCCTTTGTGGTGCCTCTGGCCTCCATGTTTAAGTCCTGGTTAAAATTCCTGTTTTTTGAGTTTTCTAGTGAAGTTAGTTATCAGAGCAAACAAATGGTTTCCTCTGCCTCACTCAAGAACAAGACTGGCCCTCCGACGTAAGATCACCTGTTAACACTCACAGAACCTTTGCAGTCTCTGAAAGAACTCTGTCCTATACGGAATCCTGTCCCTGCACCAGTAAGCCTCAAGGGTAAGGTGGGAGGTAGTGATAAACCCATGACCACTCATTCTCATGAATGTTACTTGCATTTAAAGGACTGAATGCATTTGGATCACTTGCATGAGGATACACAGACCTCAGCCCTGGGGAAATCCATAAAAGGAAAACCCACTACAGAAGGTTGTGAGTTGTGAGCCACACCCAATTGATTCTGCTGTTGCAGCACCCAGCCCATGATCTCTGGGGATGGCGTTGTATTTTGTGAAAGAACAAAGTGATCTCTAAAGCGGGGTTCGCTGTTGCGTTTCTTCTGCAAAACTATTATGTACAAGGGGCTGTAGGTTCTTTAATTTTACAGAACCTATATAATAGCGAGTACAACGTATAGAAGGTGATCTCAAACTTCATGTTCAAAGATCCTAATCTGATTTCTTGATAAGGTGAAAGATCCAGAACAACTAGTGGCACTTCATGCCTACAACCAGTTGTTTGTGACCCTAATTTGGGGTAGTAAAGTGTAATGAACACTTTATTGCTCTGTTCTCTCAAACCCCCAGTCGGTCGTGGCAGATGGCCGCTCACACTGAGCCTGGTTCGGCTGGAGGTTTCTTCCTGTTAAAAAATAGTTTTTCCTCTCCACTGTTGCTACATGCATGCTCAGCATGAGAGATTGTTGCAAAGTCAACGCCAGTGACTGTCCACTGTCTCTACGTGCTCATCCAGGAGGAGTGACAGCTACAAGTCTCTGGCTCAATGCAATCTGCTGGGTTTCCTTAGATAGAAAAACTTTTTATCCAATTTGAATAAATAACTGAATCTGACTGCACTGTTCAATGGTTAGGACTAATTGGAATGTATGTACCTGACTTTTGTGAAGTGCCTGGAGACAACATGTGTTGTGAATTGGCGCTATATAAATAAAACTGAATTGAATTCAATTTATTGCAATTCTACAGCAATAAAAGACTACGACATAGGTGTGTTTCAACTACAAGAGCCTGAATATTTTTTTCTTTTTGCTCAGAACTTACATTTACCCTGACAGTTCTTTGTGACTGATTCCACTCTGCAGTCCAAAACAGGGTCCTTAAGGACCTCTCAATGCAGCAGTGTCAACTGAGGTTTTGCTCAGGCACCGGCTTTCAGTGGAAGCAAGGCTACCATTGTGAAAATGAAAACTGGAATCTTTAGCAATAATCATTAACCAATTGTTCTGTCACAGAGACAACATTTTGTAACTTATACTGAGTCACTGCAATTGCCATGTGAAGAAAACTGTAACAAACTTAAAAGAGATTTTGCCAACACATACTTCAAAAGCGAGAGAAAAGGAGAAACACTTCCGGTTGGGATTAAATCCAGTTTTCTAATCATGAAATTGTGATTATTTCACAACATTTAACCCATGAAAATGAATAAAGATACAATAACTTCCAAGTCAGAGGAAGTCTTTAACATTGAAATATTAAATATAAAAGATGTATCCCAATGGGCAATAAACCACACACAGACAGAGCAGGAGGTAATTTTTATATAATAAGTTGAGGGTCTACAATGTTTTGATTTATGCCTCAGAACATAAATGAGGTAAAACTCTGAAATACTATTTTGATTAGTTTTTTTTTATCACTTGTTTTGCCATGGATGTCTGGAAACAGATGTCAGATGTTTAAAAAATATTATAGACGAAGTTTGAAAATACAAGCTGTAGACCACATATAAATTGATATGGCTCAATAGTTATGTTTTTCCCATTAGAAATGTTTGGTATTGTCGCTCCACAAAGCTCCATTCAAAAGTTTCTGGTAAATTAAAAGCTCTACCTTCCTCCCAGAGTCTTTGTCACTGTTAATATTCTACCTTTGAAATCTGATTTCACTCTGTTAAAAAGGGTGGACCTTTAAATGTCATTGCGTGTGTTTACATTGTTGTAAAGCTAAAAGTACTTGTGCAAAAGTCATTTGGGCACATTAAAGCCTTCTCCTGCTAGGGATTTAGGAAAACACCTGCTGGTGTTTGATCTAGTTTTAGAGACAGCTCTGTTCATATCTGGTTTTTGGTATGCTCGGGCTTAACACGTTAACGGCTTTTTAGGCCCATATGTTTGAGAATTGATTGTAAGAAATACACACAAGTAAACATTTTGCAGAAAGCTATGCATACAAGGTCTGCCTTACCCTCAGAGCAGTCCTCCCCAATGAAGCCCTCGTCACAGATGCATGCTCCATTTTCACAGCGTCCCTGGCTGTGACACTCTCCTGGACAGGTCAGGACAGAGCAGTCCAACCCAGTGAAACCTTCATAACATATGCAGATACCATTAACACATTGACCTCTCTCTAGACAGTTCTTAGGGCACGTCTTCTTGCTGCAGTCTTCACCACTGAAACCCTGATGACAAACACATTGGCCGTCCACACAGTGACCTCTATCATGGCAGTTCTTAGGACATGTCTTCTCACTGCAGTCTTCGCCAGTGAAACCCTGATGACAAACACACTGGCCGTCCACACAATGACCTCTATCATGGCAGTTCTTAGGACATGTCTTCTCACTGCAGTCTTCGCCAGTGAAACCCTGATGACAAACACATTGGCCATCCACACAGTGACCTCTATCATGGCAGTTCTTAGGACATGTCTTCTCACTGCAGTCTTCGCCAGAGAAACCTTGATGACAAACACATTGGCCATCCACACAGTGACCTCTATCATGGCAGTTCTTAGGGCATGTCTTCTCACTGCAGTCTTCGCCAATGAAACCCTGATGACAAACACATTGGCCGTCCACACAGTGACCGCGGTTCAGGCAATCATTGGGGCAGGTCAGTTCACTGCAGTCTTTTCCCGTAAAACCCACAAAACAGATGCACTTTCCGTCAACACACTCTCCTCTACCAAGACAGTCTTTAGGACATGTCCTGACACTGCAGTCTTCACCTGCAAAGCCTTTTTCACATATGCACTGCCCGTCAACACAGCGGCCCTGATCTTGGCAGTTGTTGGGGCAGGAGAGCTCGCTGCAGTCTTCCCCTTCGTATCCTATGTCACAAACACATTCCCCATTGATGCACTGACCCCTGTTGCTGCAGTTGTCAGGGCATGAGAGGACTGAGCAATCTTCACCTTCAAAGCCAGGATCACATATGCACTTCCCACTGAAGCAGTGTCCTTTCGCATTACAGTTTTTGGGACAGGTAAGCTTTGAGCAGTCCTCTCCACCATAGCCAGTCTGACACATACATTGGCCATTCACGCACATGCCATGGTTGTTGCAGTTGTCAGGACAACTGAGCTCCCTACAGTCCTCTCCAGTGAAGCCCTCGTCACAATAGCAAGTACCGTTAATGCAGCGTCCTCGGTCGTAGCAGTCGTTAGGACAAATGAGCTCAGAGCAATCAAAGCCCGTCCATGGCTCATCACAAACACACTCATCGTCTACACACCGTCCACGACCCAGGCAGTTGTTAAGGCAGTTGGTCTGAGAACAGTCTTTACCTATGAAGCCTTCCTCACAAAGACAGGACCCTTCAACACAGTGGCCATAGTCGCCACAGTCCAGCAGGCAAAGCTCAATACCACAGTCACCCCCACTAAAGCCCTCAAAGCATTCGCATCTACCATCCACACAGCGACCCTGGTCCTGGCAATCATTGGGACACTCAAGCTCTGTGCAGTTAAGGCCCTTCCATCCAAGTTCACAGGAACAGCTGCAGGTCTCACTGCTCCAGTTTCCATGTCCATTACAGAAGGGCTTTGTTGACACCTCTCCTATAGGAAAGCAAGAAGAGGAAATGGAAGCTTATTTCAAAGCTTTTCAAATATTAGTAAACTGCTTTGATAAGACAGTTTACTGTGGTGAGTTTGCCAGCAACCTTTGCTGAAACCTGAACTGGAAAATTCACATTTAAAGCCTGGCCAAAGGACAAGAGTCTTGAAACAAAGATCAACTTCAAGTCATCTTAAGGGCTTGCTTAAATATAAAACCTTTCTGTTTTCTCAGGTTACACACCCTGGTTGTAGATGCTGTGCGTTTTACATGTGATTTTCTTTTAATTGCAAGTATCTCATGGTATGAATGTTTGAATCTTGAGGCTGGCCATGTGCAGATCAAACAAAAATAAATTAGACATGTTTTTTGTTGTTTTTAAACAGTGGAAATGTTGCCACTAAGCTAGTAACAAACATTTGTAATTATTGTTTTTATCAATTTCTGAGTGTTAGTATATATAGGCAGATAGACAAATTAATGTTTTCACTCTTACAAACCTACAAAACATTTCATTTCATTTACTTCACAGGTGCATCCTGCCAGCTGCTTTGGTAATTGTTGGCTGCAGCTAAACTAGATGCCAAGCAAATTCTGCAGAGATCCACAATGCTGTCACAACCCTTCTCTCTTAGGAGAAGCCTGTAAAAATGGGAATCCTGTTTGCAGCAGCTGTTTTCCTATTCCTTCCTGTTTCGTCATTTCCTGTTCTAAAGTACCCTTATAATACACTTTATTGCTGTCCTGCAACAATTAAGCTTCACCTAATTTTTGTGCCTCACAAAGGTATGCATACATGGTCACATTTTGTGTCTTTATTGGGATTTTATGTGAAAGACCAACACAAAGTAAAACAAAGTATGGTTTTCATTTTTTCAACAAATAAAAATCAGAGAGAGTACTATGTACTCAGCCTCTTTTAGGCTGGCACCTCTAAATAAAAGTGTGCGGAACTAATTGGCCGCAAGACAATACCTCATTAGTTATTAGCGTTAACCTGTGTGTAATTCTAATCTCAGTATAAATATGTCTGTTCTGCAAAGGCTTCTGAGGTTTGTTAGAGAACATTAGTGAACAAACAGCATCAGAAAAACCAGAGAACACAGCATACCGGTCATGGAGAAAGTTGTAGAGAAGTTCAAAGCAAGGTTAATTTCTAAAACAATATACCAGTCCTATGAACATCCCATGATCTTCTTTAAGTGGAAAGGGTCTGGGACAGTTCCAAACCTACCATGGCATGACCATCAAATTAAAATGACATGACATTCGAAGAGAGCATTAATCAGAGAAGCAGGTAAGAGACCCATAGTAACTCTGGAAAAAGTTCAGAAACCCACTCCTCAGGTGGTACAATCTGTTGTTGGGACTATTCCACGAATCTTGCCTTTATGGAAGAGTGGCAAGAAGGAAACTGTTGCTGAAAGGAAAGCATGTAAAAGTCCCATTTGCGGTTTGCCACAAGCCCTGTAGGGGGCACAGCAGACATGTGGACTTCAATTCAATTAAATTCAATTCAAATCAGTTTTATTTATATAGCGCCAATTCACAACACATGTTGTCTCAAGGCACTTCACAAAAGTCAGGTACATACAGGGGTTTGACAATGAAACTAAAACACCTGTCATTTTAGTGTGGGAGGTTTCATGGCTAAATTGGACCAGCCTTGTAGCCAGTCTTCATTGGTTGCACATTGCACCAGTAAGAGCAGAGTGTGAAGGTTCACTTAGCAGGGTAAGAGCACAGTTTTGCTCAAAATATTGAAATGCACACAACATTATGGGTCACATACCAGAGTTCAAAAGAGGATAAATTGTTGGTGCACGTCTTGCTGGCGCATCTGTGACCAAGACAGCAAGTCTTTGTGATGTATCAAGAGCCACGGTATCCAGGGTAATGTCAGCATACCACCAAGAAGGACGAACCACATCCAACAGGATTAACTGTGGACGCAAGAGGAAGCTGTCTAAAAGGGATGTTTGGGTGCTAACCCGGATTGTATCCAAAAAACATAAAACCACGCTGCCCAAATCACGGCAGAATTAAATGTGCACCTCAACTCTCCTGTTTCCACCAGAAGTGTCAGTCGGGAGTGACGGCCGGGCTGCTATAGCCAAACCTTTAGTCAATCATGCCAATGCCAAATGTCGGTTTCAAAGGTGCAAGGAGCGCAAATCTTGGGCTGTGGACAATGTGAAACATGTATTGTTCTCTGATGAGTCCACCTTTACTGTTTTCCCCACATCCGGGAGAGTTACGCTGTGGAGAAGCCCCAAAGAAGCATACCACCCAGACTGTTGCATGCCCAGAGTGAAGCATGGGGGTGGATCAGTGATGGTTTGGGCTGCCATATCATGGCATTCCCTTGGCCCAATACTTGTGCTAGATGGGCGCGTCACTGCCAAGGACTACCGAACCATTCTTGAGGACCCTGTGTATCCAATGGTTTAACATGTATCTGAAGCGGTGCCGTGTATCAGGATGACAGCACCATACACACAGCAAGACTGGGTGAAAGATTGGTTTTGGGTGAACTGAAGTGAAGTTGAACATCTCCATGGTGCACAGTCACCAGACAAATATTATTGAGCCACTTTGGGGTGTTTTGGAGGAGCGAGTCAGGAAACGTTTTCTCCACGTATACGTAGTGACCTGGCCCTATCCTGCAAGAAGAATGGCTTAAAATCCCTCTGACCACTGTGAAGGATTGTATAGGGCATTCCCAAGACATATTGACGTGTATAAATTATTGTGGTCTAAAACTAGGTGTTCCTTTTATTGTCCACCCTGTACATTCCAATTAGTCCTTTCCATGAACAGTGCAGTCAGTTAGTTATTTATTCAATTGGATAAAAGTTTTCTGTCTAAGGAAACCGCAGATTGCATCCAGTCAATGACTTGCAGATTTCCTCCTCCCGGTGAGCATGTGTGGACAGGGACAGTCACTGGCGTTGCTTTGCGCAATCCCTCATACGAGGGATGCATGTAGCGACGGGGAGGGCCCCCCTTTTAAAAAAAAGGGAAAAAACCTCCAAGCAGAACCAGCTCAGTGTGAGCCTGCCCTCTCCAAGACCGTGACTGGGGTTAGAAGGAACAGAAGCAAGACCAAAGAGAACACAGAAGACTGATCCACATGTTTCTTATGGGAAGGAAAGTAAATGTTTTAAAGGATGTAGCTCCTTTAGGTCGTTTCACGAGAAAAAAAAAATTAATAACTCTGAGCCATTTCAAGGTTAGAAATCTGAAGAAAAATAAAGGGCAATAGAGTTGTTCACAGTAAAAGCTCAGTTTTTAAATCGCCCTGTCAGGAGAGAGAAAAGGGTTAAAAACTGAAAAGGCCATTGGAATCGAAGAGGTGAGCATTAAGTTGTTGCCAAACAAAACTCGGAAGATGCCCCTCTCAGAAAGGTGTCACAGGTAGACACAGAGTCAGCCAGGTGTAGCTCTAGGAAGAGAGAGAGAGAGAACATAAAGTAAAGCATGAAATAACAGAAATAATGCAAAAAATTGGAGAGTAGTGTGGAGAATGTAGCGAAAGAGGGTGAAGTGGTCATTATGGCCTCCAGCAGGCTAAGCCTATAGCAGATATACTACACAGAAACGTGCAGTTAGTTATTTAGTTAAACAGCGCTTATTTTCAACAATGTGTTTCAAGGCACCCACAAAGGGTCCCACTGATGGTCATTGTTATATTAAAAACCACAAGGATTGGGATACCTCTCTCTGTCAGACTGATTCTCTGGTCAGATGAGACCAAACTTGAATGTTTTGGCTGTGCAAAACTAAAATTAAATATTTTGAAATGCCACAAACATGAGAAACCATAATGCATGGTTCCACCTGGAGGCAAAAGGAAAACAGCTGATTATAGCTGCCACCAGAGGACCATTGGGTAGTGGTGTCAAAGTAACCCTCTTACTCAGAAAAGATGAAGCAAATTACTAAGTTTGTACCAGCTATTACTGTGAAGGATATTAGACTTTCGGCAGTCACTAAGAATCGGGGCTTTCGCTTTTTAAAGCGCTTTTTGGATATAACATCCCATCCCCAAGATATTTCACGAACCCAACAATCTTGCATTCAATTTAATGTCACCATTTTCTGAAATGAGGTCCACATGTATTTCTTTCACAGCTGGATGGCAAAATTTTTTGCCTATTCTTCAGTTTTAGTTCTTATCTTTGGTGCTTTTTGTCCTGTTATTTGTTGAATAAAGGGTTTTCATCATATGCGGTGTACGAGGAAGAGAGGTAGGGAGAGTGTCATGTTATGGAGTGAGGAGGGGTGGGTTTTTGGTCTATCACTCAAAATCCTAATGAAGTACATTAATTTACAATTATACTAAAACCTGACATAATGTGGAAAGGTTCAAGCCGGATTATTATTCTGGTAATGGACTGCACCTATCATGGACATGGTGGTTTCTGGGATCAGTGATGAAATGTACAATCATATGTTCGATGACCTAAAAATGTAAAACCAAAAAATCTGTGTTTTTTCATGACAATATTTAATCTCCAACTGTTTTGTTTAGAAAGGCAAAGAAAAAACTGCTCTTGATTTGCCTTTCAATATGGAAAAAAAGTTGCAGAAGTACCTGTAATCTGAGCTCCACAACAGCTGGCTCCACTGCTGCACTGTTCCCTCAGAGTAGACAGCTCAGACTCCAACATCTCCAGTCTGTTTAGAATGTCTTTGATGTCTGGCAGCTGGTTGTCGCAGCCGCATGCCTGTTTAGGGATATTGATACGGTGAGTGAAAATGATCTGGTTGTCGCCATCGACCATGTGCTCGGTACTCTGCATGTCCATTGAGGCACTCTTGTGTTTAACTCCGGTGCTTCCCGGCGAGTCGAGGTCCACAGAGCAGAGGGAAGTGGATGGGACATTGATGTTGTAGATGTGGTTGAACACCACAGGCTGGTCAGGATGGGGAAGGGTCAGGTTCTCTTGCGTTTCCTTAGGCATCAGGGTCTCCCTCCTATGGCGGATGACCTTCTTGACCAGGCCAGCAGTGGAGAGCTGGAATAGTACAACTGTGGTTATGCAGCTCAGGAGAAAACTGTTCATCCCCATGATGACACCTTTAGACTGCAGCCTCAGAGAAGGTAGCAGCTAAGTGTAAGAGCCTGGTGTCAAGAGGATGGTTGTGCTTTGGGATCTGTAGAAAAACTGAACAAAAAAAGGGAGACACTAGTCAAGTCAAGTCAAGTTTATTTATATATCGCTTTTCAGCAACAAGCCACTCAAGGCGCTGTACATAAAGAAAAACATTACAATGATACAGAAAATCAAACAACAGAGGTAATTCAAACAACAGAGGTAATAAGGATCATGAATTATTTTTAACAAACAAATATTTTGGCAGCAGTAGCACTGTTGGTCATAGGTTTACATGCACTCATTGTGGCAATGAATGCTGGGCTTTTAATAATGCATTTGAAGATTGATTATTAAACAAACAACTTCAATTAAAATGTAAAACTAACACTTGGTTGAACATGTTTTGATTAATTGCAGAATTGTTTTAATCCACAAAGGTTAAAATATAACCTTGCAACCATCAACAATGAATTGGCACAATTCTGGCCAGATATTTGAGCACTTGTCCTGGTAGAATACCTTAATATTGTTTAGTAACCAAGCAAAGACCTGGTTTGTAAGTGTACATCACTAATTTTCAATAGTGTTGAGGTCAGGGCTATTCTACAAGCAGAATTGCCGTTTAAATCCACAACCTAGTTTTGAAGTGTTTGGGATCATTGTCTGGTTGGCAAACCAAACTGGGTCAAAGTTTCACCCAAATGGTTAGTATATTTTATGTCATTTTAGTTCATTTATTTTAATTTAGCTCACTGAGTGAAACACATTACATGGATTAACTGAACACAATCTGATGTTTTCAAGCCTTTTTCTCTGTTAGTTATGAGGATTTTCTGCTTACATCCTAAGGAAAACACGGCATTTAAAATTAGAATATAGCATCAGACCAATAAAAAAGAAACTTTTTTAATACAGAATGCTGGCATTTTGAAAGGTAAGTTTTAAAAATGCTTAAAGGTTGTTATTTAAAAAATACTCTTAATCTGATGAACAATCCTCACTGGAACACATATTCTCCTTTATTAGTTATAACTGTATATATATATATATATATATATATATATATATATATATATACACACACACATGATATATTGATATATATATATTCACATAGGCTTCGTTTTTTACATACTTTCCTAAATACATATCTTTAAAATATATATATACATATCCATATGCATACATATATATATACATACATACATACATACATACATACATACATACAGGACTGTATGTAAAAATTCAAGACTATGTGAATCAGATAAAAGTCTAATCCTCTGGTGAAACAGATATATACAACACACTGTGTTTCATATTTACTTTTCAGTTTTGTTATTATCACTCACAGCAGGGAAAACAGCTGGAGTGCAACATATACCACTAAAAACAATTGAACTCCATCTGTTACCACTGACAAAGGGACACCTCCAATCACATTGTTGCCTTAGAATCATTCAGCCCCTCTGCTCCCAGTGGAGGAGACACAGACTTTGTGGATGTCAGTGTGATTTTCTTAAGAGCAGCAATTACTTTAGTAGTGAAATGTTACCTCAAAGATCTATGCAAAGCCTCTTTTTCTAGCAGAGTTCAGACAGTTCCCTGTGATAGAAATAGCCACCGCAACACCTGCAAGGCGGAGAGCCTCTTCTGCCCTCCACGGCCCAGACCCCAGCCCAGACTAGCAGATTAATGCCGTTGTGTGGTTAAACCATCTGTGGGCTTTCTGAAAAAGGTCAAAAGGCTCGTTAATGCTACAAACTGGGTGGTGAGCATTCCCGGACCACGGTTTACACAGCAGGAGGTTCTATTAACCTGTGAGTCCTATAACATATAATTTTTCTGAAGAAAGCAGAGACGCTGACTCTGATAATTTTCTACCTCCAATAAAACTGTTGTGTGCCTTGGCAGCTCTAAAGGTTAACAGCAACTGCCAGCAGTAAGCTGCAAAAAATGTTCTCTTAAGCAGACAGGAGGTGTACTGTGTAATATTTATCCTAAGCCTAACGTGGAAAATGGAAGATAGGGTTTAATTTTTTTCCTCAGCATCTGATAACACCATGCTGTCAGATTTGCTTCATATTTAACCCTACAGTCGGCAGAAACACTGGGTTTTTATTAACACATCATACTGGTCTCACACCTGATTAACGTGATTAACGCACCTTTAATGGCGTAATCATATCATCCTCATATGCCCATTTCAGCTGAAAGATTGTTGATCAATAAATATATTGAACAAATACCATACTGAGAATGGCACACAACTGCTTGTATTTGAAGCACTGGATCCCCCTGAAGGGGAAGATTGTGAGTTGTAAGCCACGTCCTTTTGATATTATACATAATATATTGGCAAGGTATGCACATGAAAACAGGCTTGGGAATATAATATATATATATATTATATTTTAATATATATATATATATATATATATATATTAATATATATATATATAATATATAAAATATGAGCCGCCACCTTAACGTGGTGGAGGGGTTTGGAGTGCTCAAATGATGCTAGAGGCTATGTTATCTGGGGCTTAAATGCCCCTGGTAGGGTCTCCCATGGCAAACAGGCTCTAGGTGCCGGTCAGACAAAGAGCGGTTCAACAATCCTTCATGAGGACTAGTAGATCGAGGCACGTGACGTCGCCCGGTACAGCGGAGCCGGGGTCCCACCCTGGAGCCAGGCCTGGGGTCGGGTCTTGCCGGAGAGCGCCTGGTGGCCGGGTTGCTCCTTGCAGGACATGGCCGGGCCAAGCCCGAATGAGAGACGCGAGGCCATCCCCCAGTGGGCCCATCACCTGCAGGGGGAACCGTGAGGGACCGGTGCAAAGAGGATTGGGCAGCGGACGAAGGTGGAGACCTCAGCGGCCCGATCCCCGGATGCTTAGGCTGGCTCTAGGGACGTGGAATGTCCCCTCACTGGAGGGTAAGGAGCCTGAGCTTGTGCGGGAGGTCGAGAGATATCTACTAGAAATAGTCGGGCTCGCCTCCACGCACAGCGTGGGCTCTGGAACCCATCTCCTTGAGAGGGGCTGGACTCTCTTCTACTCTGGAGTGGCCCACTGGGAGAGGCGGCGGGCTGGGGTGGGTTTGCTTGTTGCCACTCAGCTCAGCCGCCTCGTATTGGGGTTTACCCCAATGGATGAGAGGGTCACATCCCTGCGCCTTCGGGTTGGGGACATGTCTCTGACTTCGAGGATCTCCTCAATCCTGCCATCACCCATTCCCTGGTGGAAACAGAGGCTGGGCACTCGGGGTTGGACTCTTTCATCACCCAGGCTGAAGTCACCGAGGTGGTTAAAAAGCTCCGCGGTGGCAAGGCTTCGGGGGTGGATGAGATCCGCCCTGAGTACCTCAAATCTCTGGATGTTGTGGGGCTGTCATGGTTGACACGCCTCTTTAACATTGCATGGCGGTCGAGGACAGTACCTCTGGACTGGCAGACTGGGGTGGTGGTCCCCCTTCATAAGAAGGGGGACCGGAGGGTGTGTTCCAAATACAGGGGGATCAAACTCCTCAGCCTCCCTGGTAATGCCTACGCCAGGGTATTGGAGAGGAGAGTCCGGCCGATAGTCGAACCTCGGCTTCAGGAGGAGCAGTGCGGTTTCCGTCCCGGCCGTGGAACACTGGACCAGCTCTATACCCTCTACAGGGTAGTTGAGGGTTCATGGGAGTTTTCCCAACCGGTCTACATGTGTTTTGTGGACCTGGAGAAGGCATTCGCCTCATGCACGCCTTCCTCAGGAGGTGTTCCAGGCATGTCCCACCGGGAGGAGGACCAGGGGACGGCCCAGGACACGATGGAGGGACTCTCGGCTGGCCTGGGAATGCCTTAGGCTCCCCCCGGAGGAGCTGGAGGAGGTGTCTGGGGAGAGGGACGTCTGGGTGTCTCTGCTGAGTCTGCTGCCCCTTCGACCTGGTCCCGGATAAGCGGAAGATGATGAGTACGAGTACAAGTACGAGTATATATATATGTATGTATATACAGGGGTTGGACAATGAAACTGAAACACCTGGTTTTAGACCACAATAATTTATTAGTATGGTGTTGGGCCTCCTTTTGCGGCCAATACAGTGTCAATTCGTCTTGGGAATGACATATACAAGTCCTGCACAGTGGTCAGAGGGATTTTAAGTCATTCTTCTTGCAGGATAGTGGCCAGGTCACTACGTGATACTGGTGGAGGAAAACGTTTCCTGACTCGCTCCTCCAAAAAACCCCAAAGTGGCTCAATAATATTTAGATCTGGTGACTGTGCAGGCCAGGGAGATTTCAACTTCGCTTTCATGTTCATCAAACCAAATCTTCCCCAGTCTTGCTGTGTGTATTGGTGCATTGTCATCCTGATACACAGCACCGCCTCAGGATACAATGTTTGCCCTTTTGGTCACATGGTCCCCAAGAAGGGGTTGGTAGTCCTTTGGCAGTGACGCGCCCATCTAGCACAAGTAGGGGCCCAAAGGGGAATGCCATGATATGGCAGCCCAAAAACCATCACTGATCCCCCCCCATGCTTCACTCTGGGGCATGCAAAGTCGGGGTGGTACACTTCTTGGGGCTTCTCCACACCGTAACTCTCCCAGATGTGGGGGAAAACATAAAGGTGGACTCATCAGAGAACAAATACATGTTTCACATTGTCCACCCCCAAAGATTTGCGCTCCTTGCACCATTAAAACCGACGTTTGGCATTGGCATGAGTGACCAAAGGTTTGGCTTCAGCCCCCCGTGTATATGACCCTTTGGGGGGCATGACGGACATTTCTGGTGGAAACAGGAATTTGAGGTGCACATTTAATTCTGCCGTGATTTGGGCAGCTTTTGGTTTTTTAGTTTTTTTGGATACAATCCGGGGTTGCACCCGAACATCCCTTTCAGACAGCTTCCTCTTGCGTCCACAGTTAATCCTGTTGGATGTGGTTCTCCTTCTTGGTGGTATGCTGACATTACCCCGGATACCGTGGGTCTTGATACATCACAAAGGGCTTCTGTCTTGGTCACAGATGCGCCAGCAAGACGTGCAAACCCAAAAAATTTGTCCCCTTTTTTAACTCTGGTATGTGACCCAAATGTTGTGTGCATTTTAATATTTTGAGCTAAACTGTGCTCTTACCCGCTAATTGAACCTTCACCCTCTGCTCTTACTGGGGCACGCAATCAATGAAGACTGGCTACCAGGCTGGTCCAATTTTGCCATGAAAAACCCCCCACACTAAAATGGCAGGTTTTTTTCAGTTCATTCCCCCCCCCTTATATATACAGTACAGACAAAATTTGGACCACCTCTCATTCAAAGAGTTTCTTTATCTTCATGACTAGAAATATTGTAGCTTCACACTTAAGGCATCAAACTATGAAATTAACACAAGGGGAATTATATACTAAACAAAAAAGTGTGAAACAACTGAAAATGTCTTTAATTTTTATTCTTCAAAGTAGCCCCCTTTTGCTTTGATTACTGCTTCCCCCACTCTTGGCATTCTGTTTTATGAGCTTTCCGAGGTATCCCCCTGAAATGGTTTTCAATTCACCGGTGTGCCCTGTCAGGTTTAATAAGTGGGAATTCAAGCCTTATAAATGTTGTTGGGACCATCAGTTGTGTTGTGCAGGAGGTGGATACAGTACACAACTGATAGTCCTACTGAATAGACTGTTAGAATTTGTATCATGGCAAGAAAAAAGCAGCTAAGTAAAGAAAAACGAGTGGCCATCATTACTTTAAGTAATGGTCAGTCAGACCGAACAATTGGGAAAACTTTGAAAGTGTCCCCAAGTGCAGTCGCAAAACCATCAAGCGCTACAAAGAAACTGGCTCACATGAGGACCGCCCCAGGAAAAGAAGACCAAAAGTCACCTCTGCTGCGGACGATAAGTTCTTTCGAGTCACCAGCCTCAGAAATCGCAGGTTAACAGCAGCTCAGATTAGAGAACAGGTCAATGCCACACAGAGTTCTAGCAGCAGACACATCTCTAGAACAACTGTTAAGAGGAGACTGTGTGAATCAGGCCTTCATGGTAAAATAGCTGCTAGGAAACCACTGCTGAGGACAGGTAACAAGCAGAAGAGACTTGTTTGGGCTAAAGGACACAAGGAATGGACATTAGACCAGTGGAAATCTGTGCTTTGGTCTGATGAGTCCAAGTTTGAGATCTTTGGTTCCAACCACCGTGTCTTTGTGCGACGCAGACGAGGTGAACGGATGGACTCTACATGCCTGATTCCCACCGTGAAGCATGGAGGAGGAGGTGTGCTGGTGTGGGGGTGCATTGCTGGTGACACTGTTGGGGATTTATTCAAAATTGAAAGCATACTGAACCAGCATGGCTACCACAGCATCTTGCAGCGGCATGCTACTCCATCCGGTTTGCGTTTAGTTGGACCATCAGTTATTTTTCAACAGGACAATGACCCCAAACACACCTCTAGGGTATGTAAGGACTATTTGACCAAGAAGGAGAGTGATGGGGTGCTGCGCCAGATGACCTGATGATCCGTAATGGGAGTTCATTGGTTGTGTGTTTGTTACAGAAGGATATGAAAGAACCTTGGTATTACAGCTGCACACATTTTAAAGGAGGTCTCTGCCACTTGGCACATCTAGAAGCAAAAATTTTAGCCCAGCTCTATTTGCAAAATGGATCAAGCTCAGCCAGATTCAATGTAGCGTATCTCTAAACATAAGTGCTATTAAGTACTGCAGTAAAATTCCCAACTGTATATAGGTCTTGATTTTGACTGGGCAGACCTAACACATGACAGTGCCTTGCTACAATGCCTTGCTCTAAACTATTCCATTATTGTCCTGCCGAAAGAAGAACCTGCCCCCCAGTCTCAGGGTTCAACAGGTTTTCGTCCAGAATCGCCCTGTATTTCGCTCAATCCATCTTCCCATTTATTCTGAGCAGCTTCCTACTCCCTACTGCAAAAAAACATTCCCACAACATGATGCTACAACCAACATGTTTTACGAGGATAATAGGGTTGTCAGAGAGATGTGCAGTGTTAGTTTTCCACCACAGCATTTTGTTATGTAGGTCAAAATTTCTCATCTAACAAGAGTACCTACGTTTGCTGTGTCCCCTACACAAACTGGACTGCTTATGGCTTTCTTTTAATAATGGCTATTTTCTTGCTACTGTTAAATAAAGGTCAGATTGGTAGAGTGCTTGACTAATAGTTAACTTGTCGGCAGCTTCTCCCACCAGAGCTGTGAATCCCTGCAGCTCCTCTGGAGTTATTATGGGCATTTTCTCTAGTTTTCTGAATAATGCTCTCCTCGACCATACTGTTAGTTGAGGAAGACAGCCATGTCTTGGTAGGTTTGCAGTTGCGCCATACTTTTGCCATGTTCAGATGATGGATTGAACAGAGCTCCGTGAGATGTTTAAAGCTTGGTATACAGTCTTGGTCGAATGCAAAGGCACACCATACATTTTGAGTTTGCATTTAAAAGAATGGAAACCATGTTTCATCTGTGAACCATGTCACAATCATGCACTACTGGCTGGTATGCCATATACAATCCCATTAAAATACATTAGAATTTTTGGCTGTAATTTGACAAATTATGGAATAATGTAAGGGGTGTGAATACTTTTACAAGCTAACAAAGACTGATGCAGTTCTTATAATATGGACCCCGAGATCCACCATCACCTTTTCTAACCTAGACTGTAACAAACTTGAGCACGAATGCAGTCACAGTTCAGAGCCCAAGCATTACAAACTAAGGATTAAATCTCCAAAACAGCCAGAAAATTGCATTGAGTTGCTCCTACGGTTTTAGTTCTGGGAGGATGGTTGGCTTTTTCACTTTAACTTTTTCACACACTGTTCTCCACATGGACTGCAGTGCACAATCAGCCCGAGAGGACTAAAGCATGCTTTGCACTGGAGTCTCTCTCTCTGGAACAACTCTGCATCACTCAGAAATAAAGAGAAGAAACTTTCACAGAATCCAAGAGGATATTTTGATTAGATCTTTTGTTCTCCTGGCTGCCATCAGCAGCTCTATAATGTGTGGAAGAACAATCACATTGTGAGATTGTGAGTATGACCCTGAGAAACACTGAGCTGATCCCTCTGTTTGGACTTCCTTCATAGGCACCCTGTGGCCCTGGCAGTATGCTAATGCAGCTGGTTGCTGGCACTGGAGACATGGACTTGATACATTCTGACTACTGCTTTGTTATTGCCTCACTTGGTTTTGTTTCATAGTTAGCTCCATAAACAGCCACAAAGCCTGTAGTGCACCTCACAGTTGGATTTGAAGAGAAATTTAGCAGGGAAAACCTGCTGGCACACATTAATCTGTTGCCACTGATCTAAATAATCCTGTTGTGACTGAATTCTGGGCAAACACTTAAAGTTTCATACCCCGCTCAGTGGAGGGCTGGGAATGCACCAGTTGCACTCTGTTTCAAAAGGAATTGGGTCTGTCAGGAGTGGAAATTGATTTTATGGTTTTAAAGTGGATTAAAGCAAACCTTAACAACTTACCTAACAGATAATGCATCATGGTTCTAATGGTTATAAAGCAATTAGAAACAAATTGTTACAGCTTTCATGTTTAATTTAATTGAAGATTTTCTGATCAAATGACCAAACATATACTTACAAGCTTTGAAAATGACTCTTACTACAACAGAAATACTTACAGAAAAAGTTTGTGTTCATCTGTGGGTGACGTTTGTTCTGCAATGACAGAGGTTTCAGACGGATATGCAACAGCACAACAACAGGCCTTTGCACAATACAATTTCATGATATTTCGGCAAGGATAAACTCTTCTTCGCACCACTGTGGCTTCCTTATTTCAACTGCTCAATCATGCCTATACCTCAACCACAATGAGGTTTGCTGACAGAAGAGCACCAAACACCATCAAACAAGTGACTAAGGATGAGAAATTTGTTGGTTAGTAATAACATTTTAAAATGAACTTACTATTAAAACTGCTACGTCATAACAGCAACATTAAAAACTCCAGTTTCTGAAGGCAACATTAAAGATAGTTAAACAGAGAAACCTCAATACAGCAGAGCACGTGTTAAATGGGTTAAATGTTGCAATAATTTAGACTGTATAACTGCACAATGAAGGCTTTTTAAAAAGGCATGCTCACCAGCTCAGCTGTGTGACCACTACTTTTGACGGTCAGAGGCATAATGGTGGCAGATAAGCTCCAAGCAGCCATCATACATTGGTCATTACAAAACACACAACAATGCCTGTGGAGCATGTGTAGACCGTGACTTAAATGTTTCTTCTGAAAAGGGGCGATGGCCTTGTCTTTTCCTACACAAGGAAAGGATTCTTCTAAAAAGAGACAAAGAGCGGTTCAAGAATCGTTGGATAACCTAAACGATTTTTAGGTTATCCAACCTAAAAATGGATAACCATCAATCAGCCCGAGAGGGGTGATTGATGGTTATCCATTTTCTTTTTAGAAGAAACCGGAGGATTCTTCTAAAAAGATCTAGTTGTCAAAGAGACAAAGAGCGGTTCAAGAATCCTTCATGAGGACCACTAAATCGATGCACGTGACGTTACCCGGTACGGCGGAGCCGGGGTCCCACCCTGGAGCCAGGCCTGGGGTCGGGACTCGTCGGAGAGCACCTGGTGGCCGGGTTGCTCCTCGCGGGACCCGGCCGGGCCAAGCCCGAACGAGAGACGCGAGGCCATCCTCCAGTGGGCCCACCACCTGCAGGGGGAACCGTGAGGGACCGGTGCAAAGAGGATTGGGCAGCGGACGAAGGTGCAGACCTCAGCGGCCCGATCCCCGGATGCTTAGGCTGGCTCTAGGGACGTGGAATGTTACCTCACTGGGGGGGAAGGAGCCTGAGCTTGTGCGGGAGGTCGAGAGATATCGACTAGAAATAGTCGGGCTCGCCTCCACGCACAGCGTGGGCTCTGGAACCCATCTCCTTGAGAGGGGCTGGACTCTCTTCTACTCTGGAGTGGCCCACAGGGTGAGGCGGCGGGCTGGGGTGGGTTTGCTTGTTGCCCCCCAGCTCAGCCGTCTAGTGTTGGGGTTTATCCCGGTGGATGAGAGGGTCACATCCCTGCTCCTTCGGGTCGGGGATAGGTCTCTGACTGTCGTTTCGGCCTACGGGCCGAGCGGTAGTGCGGAGTACCCGGCCTTCTTGGTGTCCCTGTCGGGGGTGCTGGATAGTGCCCCTCCCGGGGACTCCATTATTCTGCTGGGGGACTTCAACGCCCACGTGGGAAACGACAGTGACACCTGGAGAGGCGTGATCGGGAGGAATGGCCTCCCTGATCTGAATCCGAGTGGTGTTTTGTTATTGGACTTCTGTGCTAGTCACGGATTGTCCATAATGAACACCATGTTCAAGCATAAGGGTGTTCATCAGTGCACTTGGCACCAGGACACCCTAGGAAGGAGGTCAATGATCGACTTTGTTGTCGTATCATCAGACCTTCGGCCGCATGTTTTGGACACTCGGGTGAAGAGAGGGGCTGAGCTGTCAACTGATCACCACCTGGTGGTGAGTTGGATCCGCTGGAGGAGGAGAAAGCCGGACAGACTTGGCAGGCCCAAGCGCATAGTGAGGGTCTGCTGAGAACGCCTGGCGGAGCCCTCGGCCAGGGATGTATTCAACTCCCACCTCTGGGAGAGCTTTGACCAGATTCCGGGGGATGTTGGAGACATAGAGTCCGAGTGGACCATGTTCTCCGCATCTATTGTCGATGCTGCTACCCGTAGCTGCGGCCGTAAGGTCTGTGGTGCCTGTCGCGGCGGCAATCCCAGAACCCAGTGGTGGACACCGGCAGTAAGGGATGCTGTCAAGCTGAAGAAGTCCTATCGGAGTCCCAAGCGTGCTGCGGCCCGAGCTGTGGCAGAGGCAAAAACTCTGGCCTGGGAGGAGTTCGGTGAGGCCATGGAGAAGGACTACCGGTCGGCCTCGAAGCGATTTTGGCAAACCGTCCGACGCCTCAGGAGGGGGAAGCAGTGCTGCACCAACACTGTTTATAGTGGGGATGGGAGGCTGCTGACCTCGACTGGGGACATTATCGGGCGGTGGAAGGAGTACTTCGAGGATCTCCTCAATCCTGCCATCACGCATGCCCTGGTGGAAACAGAGGCTGGGGACTCGGGGTTGGACTCTTTCATCACCCAGGCTGAAGTCACCGAGGTGGTTAAAAAGCTCCGCAGTGGCAAGGCTTCGGGGGTGGATGAGATCCGCCCTGAGTACCTCAAATCTCTGGATGTTGTGGGGCTGTCATGGTTGACACGCCTCTTCAACATTGCATGGCGGTTGGGGACAGTACCTCTGGACTGGCAGACCGGGGTGGTGGTCCCCCTTCATAAGAAGGGGGACCGGAGGGTGTGTTCCAACTACAGGGGGATCACACTCCTCAGCATCCCTGGTAAGGCCTACGCCAGGGTATTGGAGAGGAGAGTCCAGCCGATAGTCGAACCTCGGCTTCAGGAGGAGCAGTGTGGTTTTCGTCCCGGCCGTGGAACGCTGGACCAGCTCTATACCCTCTACAGGGTACTCGAGGGCTCATGGGAGTTTGCCCAACCGGTTCACATGTGTTTTGTGGACCTGGAGAAGGCATTTGACTGTGTCCCTCGTGATGCCTTGTGGAGGGTGCTCCAGGAGTATGGAATCGGGGGCCCTTTATTAGGGGCCATCCGGTCCCTGTACGAGCGGTGCAGGAGTTTGGTCCGCATTGGCGGCACTAAGTCGGACCTGTTCCCGGTGCATGTTGGGCTCCGGCAGGGCTGCCCTTTGTCACCGGTCCTGTTCATAACTTTTATGACAGGATTTCTAGACACAGCCAAGGGCCGGAGGGGGTCTGGTTTGGGGACCAGTGGATTTCGTCTCTTCTTTTTGCAAATGACGTGGTCCTGCTGGCCCCCTCTAGCCAAGACCTACAGCATGCGCTGGGGCGGTTCGCAGCCGATTGTGAAGCGGCTGGGATGAAGATCAGCTCCTCCAAGTCAGAGGCCATGGTACTCGACCGGAAAAGGGTGGCTTGTCCTCTTCAGGTTGGAGGGGAGTTCCTGCCTCAAGTGGAGGAGTTCAAGTATCTCGGGGTCTTGTTCACGAGTGAGGGAAGAATGGAGCGGGAGATCGACTGCGGCTGCCGCAGTAATGGGGGCGCTGTGCCGGTCCGTTGTGGTGAAGTGAGAGCTGAGCCGAAAAGCAAAGCTCTCGATTTACCGGTCGGTCTACGTTCCTACCCTCACCTATGGCCATGAACTTTGGGTCATGACCGAAAGAACGAGATCCCGGATACAAGCGGCTGAAATGAGCTTCCTCCGTAGGGTGGCCGGGCACTCCCTTAGAGATAGGGTGAGGAGCGCGGCCATTCGGGAGTAGAGCCGCTGCTCCTCCACATCGAGAGGAGCCAGTTGAGGTGCCTTGGGCATCTATACCGGATGCCTCCTGGACGCCTTCCTCGGGAGGTGTTCCAGGCACGTCCCACCGGGAGGAGGCCCAGGGGACGGCCCAGGACACGCTGGAGTGACTATGTCTCTCGGCTGGCCTGGGAACGCCTTGGGCTCCACCCGGAGGAGCTGGAGGAGGTGCCTGGGGAGAGGGACGTCTGGGTGTCTCTGCTGAGTCTGCTGCCCCCGTGACCCGGTTCCGGATAAGCGGAAGACGACGAGTACGAGTACGAGATCTTGTTGTCATCTCCAGCCGCCTTATGTGTCTCTATAAACTGTTAGTGTCTTAACATCAAATTAGAGATAGACCTAGAAAATGGAAGGTTACTGGAATTGGATCATTTTCATCTTGTTCAGCCCTGATGAGTGACAAGCAAATTAGAGAACTCTTTCCATTAGTTTACTGTTGATACTGAGTGTTTCTATCTCGCTCCAATATCAACTTGTGGATGCTATCACAAAGGAAGAGGATTAAATGATAGCTAATTTCACTATTATCAAAGTTTTTTAAAAATTAAGTCAGAGAAGGAACAGAGAAGTCAGAAAGGACATTTTAAGAAAGGCCATTTTTGAAAACATGGTGGCACCTGTCTTTTACTCATTATGACTGCAAAGGAGGGTTTCCACAGATAACAGCAAGGCTTAGCAGAATACAGTAAAGTTGCTCTGGTTTATCCTTTTGAACTTTCATGCTTTGTTGTGAAATATGCAGGGTTTGTCTGCTCTGTAACAATCTCTTTGTTTCAAACCAATAACAGTAAGGCTAATAAAATAATTTTCGCCGTTGTTCTTCAATCTTCTTGTATCATAGGTTTAAATAATAAATTGAAATGGGCTCCAATCAGTAGTGGCATTTGTAAGCTTTACAGAAACCATGTATCTATAGTTTGAATTTATTTATTTTTTATTTTATTTTTAGATTTTATCAAAATTTTAAACACATAAATGTCGCTGCTAAAATAATGCATTGGTTATGGTTTTAAAGGTTTTATTGTGGCTCTACAGTGCAAATGTATTTATGTTGTGTTTAAATGTATGTTGTAACTATTCCTGTTTAAGTTCCAGTCTGTCTTGACCAGGAAACTCATAAAAAGAGATTCAAGAAAAGCCATAGTGCTTCACCAGGAAGCAAGTTGGGGAACTAAGGCTACAAATTTAAAACAATGAGAAAAGTAAGAAGTTAGCACTGGATAAAGACAATAAACCATGCCAAAACCATTATGCAAATAGTTTAGGAAGAGAAAATCTTGCTGAAGAATCAGAATAGATTTCTAAGGATGTTTGTCCAAGTAACGCTGACAGCGTTGCATCTAAAAGAGAGGAATAAAATGAACTGGTCAGTCATAACTTGCGACATAACTTAAGGTATCCATTTTTGAAAAGTGAATGGATGATAGTAATGTCAGATGTCGATACAGTGACGTAATTTTCAACCTTCTCACCACACAAATGTGCATTCCTTTGTATTTTTTTTACATCAATGATACCTTTCTGTGCTTGTAAAGTAGGGATGTTCTGATACAATCCCAGGTATCAGCTCGGGATCCCGGTCCATGCTTTTTTTAAATCATCGGTGTCAAAGTGAAAAATCCAGTCCTGATTTACATGTAGCTGCTTTACTATTTATGATTTTGTTTGTCACACCCAAAGCAAGTGATTTGATTGTGTTTTGCACAGAATATTTTTTCTTTACAGCCTGTTTTCATGTGCATACCTTGCCAAACTATATTATAGCCCATTCACATTATTTTTTTCATCATGGATTTTTCCCAGTGTTTTTCAGCCTTTCAAAGTGAGAGAGGTACTGCAACAGGTCCTTGTCTTATTCACATAACCTGCTCTGCAAGCTTCGCTGTGACCATATGGTTTAGTTACGCCCTCTTCCTAGAAGAGACATGCAGACAGCTCTTTAAACACTTAACTGTCATTCGATTTTACAAATTTCCAAACAAAACGCTAAGTTTATGAAGCAGGATAACTTTCTGTAAGATTTGCGAATGAACTAAAACTGAACTGAAATATGTTATCAGATAAATTAGCAATAAGTCAAATCAAAAGAGAGCAAACACACTGTGGTCTAGCACCTCAGCAAACTGCTCCAGATGAATGATTGAAAATGGATGTTGCATGTGTCAAGTTAAATATATCTTTAGAAATAAATTAGAAATCTATTAGTCTTTCTTGACTAAGTTAGCCCCATGTTAGAGTAGCATGTTGAGGCTGACCTGCTGAAGGCAGAAGGTTGTAGGAGGGACTGTAGCGTAGGGAACCTCACTGATCAATGAGTCAAAGCTCCACAGTCAGAATACTAATACAGACCACATAATTGTGATGGAACGTCGTGTTATTTCACTGCATATGCACAGCATTAATTTTAATCAATTATCAGACTGGGACTATATCGGCACCTGCCTATTCTTAAATGATTCGCATCTGTACTGGGGGCAAAAAAAATGATCCGGACATTCCTAACGTTAGGGAGAAGTAAGTATTTTCTCACATCTATGGTTAAAATGTACAAGTCCTAGTGTAACAAATACATTTTTTCTACTCTTATTTAGATATTGAGTCTTATTTTCTGTAACAAGTAGTTTTCAGGACCCAAAATTTCAGCCGGACACAACAGATAAGAATCAAAAGATTTATTTAAAGCTCTGGGTGACATTCGGCAGGAAACCACCAGCGGAGGCTCAGGAACCTCTGAGGGCAGACAAACAGGTTAGTGGTGGAGCAGAAGGCTCAAATGAATAAACTCAGAAATAAAGCCACTAACCTTTTCAGAATCCGTGGGAGAATATGGAAGGTGAATTTCAGCTCCTCAGTGCAGTGGTTAGGTGACATTAGGACAATGTCACACGGGCTCCCAGGTTTACAAACCCGGTGCAAACCCAGTACAAACCCAGGCAGACTGCGGTGGTCGAGGGACAGGAACTGGGTCAGAGCCTGGAAGACTGATTCAGGCAGGTGGATGCGAGGTTAGGCAAAGGGCGGTAATCAGGAGGCAGAAACAAGGTTGGTGTCCAGAATGCAGAGGCCAGTGAGATATCCGACATGGGCAAGGCAGAGCAGAGAAATCCAAGGGGCAAAAATGAGATCAGAATATGGCAGACAGACAAGGAAGGACCCCTGGACATTTACTCAAATGATGGGTTTCGACAATCTGGCACTGTTTGTCTGCCAGAGTGCTGCTTATAAAGCCAGGTGCACCGGTGGAGCAGTTGAGGCATAATTAGGGAGCTGGCTAAGGAGCAGGTGAAAGCAATCCTAACAGCTGCAGCACAGAGATGATCGACATACAGAGATGGTGCAAACAGTCCAGAATCATAAAGTTTTCCTATATTTTCCCATATGTTTGCCACAATGACAACACTCAAGGTGGCAACAGGTTGGAGTAGCTCTGTTTCTTTTGATTCTGATTTATTCGTTTTTGGGAACTCTTCCTCTTGTGGTGGATACAGTTGATTTTTTTGGACGACTGTCCTCTCCGGTGTCGGATGCTGTGCAGCTTGGAGGATTTTTCCTAATACTTTTCTACTTTTGGACATTTGGTATGGTGCATTGCCATGGCAACGGGGTTGTTTCTTACAACCGGGAGCAGCTGATTAATATCTCAAAAGCTCAAATAATCCTTCAACTACAACCCCAAATCTCTGATGAGTTGAAAAGGAGATGGATGCAGAGCAGGAGCAAAGAGAAGAGAGAGGAGGAATTTCAAACCATCTCTTCCGTCGATTATGATGGGCAATGTGAGATCGTTGGGAAACAAGTTGGATGAACTCCAAGCCCTACAAAGGACCCAGCCAGAGTACCAGGAATGCAGTATTATGTGTTTTACTGAGACATGGCTGCAGGATCATATCCCAGACTCCAGCGTCTCTCTGCCGGGCTTTTCAACTTTAAAATGTAACTTTAAATGTAAAGGAGGTGGACTGGCAGTACTTGTGAACAACAGATGGTGTCATCCAGGACATGTTACTGTGAAGTGTTGTCTCTGCAGTCCAGATATTGAACTGTTAGCAGTAAGTTTTTGTCCATATTATTTACCCAGAGAGTTCACCAGTGTTATTTTGGCAACAGTACACGTTCCACCTTCCACTGTTGCCGACACTGCATGTGATGCCATCAGCTCAGTTGTTGCTAAGCTATAGACACAACACCCCAATGCGTTTGTGGCAATTTCTGGTGATTTTAACCCTGCTTCACTCTCTGCTACACTTCCAACGTTTCAACAGTTTGTCAGCTGCTCTACTAGAGAAATCAAAACGTTGGATTTGTTTTATGCAAATGCCAAGGACTCATACATCTCTACAGCAAGACTTCCTCTAGGCAAATCAGATCACGATCTTGTTTTTGTCTGCTCGAAATATAAACCCCTTGCTCAGAGATAACCTGTAATAAAGAGGACTGTGAGAAAATGGTCACAGGAAGCTTAAGAAGCCCTGCGAGGTTGTTTTGAGGCTACAGACTGGGACACACTGTGCCAGCCACATGGAGAGGCCATCAATGCCATGACTGAGTGTGTCACTGACTATATAAACTTCTGTGTGGATAACATCATCCCCACCAGAACCGTGAGATGCTTCCCCAATAACAAACCCTGGATCACCAGTGACCTGAAGGACCTGCTTAACAAGAAAAAAGAGCCTTCAGAGAGGGAGACAGAGAATTATTGAGGAGTATACAGAAGCAACTTAAAGTCAAGATAAGAGACAGCAAGGAGGTGTACAAGAGGAAGCTGGAGAGCAAGCTCCAGCAAAACAATATCAGAGATGTGTGGTCAGGGATGAAGAAGATCACAGGCTTCAAGCAGAAGGATGATCCGACCGATGGAGGTCTGGACAGAGCCAACGAACTGAACACATTCTTCAATAGGTTCAGTTCAGAAACAAGCTCAGCATCCTCCTCTCCTGCTCACAGCCAAACAGACATCCCACCCTGCTTTGACCAACAGGACCCACAGCTGTCCAGTTACACCTCAAATGTTTTATCTTCCACCTCAGCCATTGACCCTTCTGCTTCTACATGTTTGCCTTCAACAATATCAGAAGATGCTGATGCTCCCTTTGCCTCACTCTTCAACCTGTGTGTCTCAAGAAGTCAGGTGAAGATGCAAGCAGAGAGACTGAATCGGAATAAGGCTACAGGTCCAGATGGTGTCAGCCCTAAAGTCCTGAAGGCCTGTGCAGAGCAGCTCTGTGAGATTCTGCAGAACCTCTCCAATCTTAGCCTGGCCCAGAAGAAGGTTCCAGTGTTGTGGAAGACCTCCTGTCTTGTTCCAGTACCAAAGAAAACTCACCCATCAGTCCTCAATGACTATAGACCTGTTGCCCTGACATCCCACATCATGAAGGTCCTAGAGAGACTCCTGTTGGCCCACCTGAGTAAGCAAACAACAAACTATCAGGACCCCATTCAGTTTGCTTATCGCTGTGGAGTTGGAGTTGAAGATGCCATCATATACCTGCTTTAACAAACCCACTGTCATCTGGACAAAGCCAGCAGCACTGTGAGGATCATGTTCTTTGATTTCTCCAGAACATTTAACACAATTCAACCTGACTTGCTGTGTCAGAAAGACACAGCAAGAAGACTCAGGTGGAGGCCTCAATGATCTCCTGGATCAAAGACTACCTGACCACAGTTTTTGAGACTGAAGGGTTGTGTGTCTAACCAGGTAGTCAGCAGCACAGGAGCACCACAGGGGACAGTACTCTCACCATTCCTCTTCACTTTATACACCTCAGACTTCCAGTACAAGACAGACTCCTGTCATCTGCAGAAAAACTCGGATGATTCTGCAGTTGTGGGGTGGATCAGAGATGGACAAGAAGCTGAGTACAGGGAGGTGGTGGACCGCTTTGTGGCATGGTGTGGAAACAATCATCTAATCTTGAACGTGAATAAAACAAAGGAGATGATTGTAGATTTTAAGAGAAACAGGAATAAGTCAAAAATTGTTTCCATCATGGGAGAAGAGGTGGAGGTGGTGCAGGAGTATAAATACAGTGGTGTTCATCTGGACAACAGACTGGAGTGGAGATGCAACTGTGAAGCCATCTACAAGAAGGGACAGAGCAGACTGTACTTCTTGAGGAAGCCTAGGTCCTTTGGTGTTTGCAGCAAGATGCTGCATATCTTCTATAAGTCTGTGGAGAGTGTGATCTATTCTGTCATCATCTGCTGGGGAAGCAGCATCAGAGCCAGGGACTTAAAAAAGCTCAACAAGCTGACAAAGAAGACTGGCTCTGTTCTGGGGACTCCTCTGGAAACTCTGGAGGTCATTGTGCAAAGAAGGATTCTTCATAAAATGAAGAACATTATGGAGAACCCTGAGCATCCTCTTCATGAGACTGTCCTACAACAACAGAGTGTCTTCAGTCAGAGGCTTCTTCAGATGTGCTGTAAGACAGAGCGCTACAGGAGATCCTTCCTGCCCACAGCCATATCAGCATTTACAACGGCTCTTTGAAGAAACCTTCATAATGAGCTACAACAACATTTAATTTCCCTTTGGGATTAATAAAATAGTTTTGAATTGAAAAAAAAATGAATCTGTCACACATGAATATGTATTTACACAATAGATATATACTAGAACATGCAGTCAGTGCAAAGATCTACAGTAAAATAGTGGTGGATTTGGTTTTCATTTGGACAGGTTATCTCCAACAGAAATAAGTCTGGAGAGATGATGACATAAGCAGCGCTATGCCTCCCTCCTACGCATCTTTTTAGGGACGAAAAATCTTTTTGCTGTTGGTTTACTTAAAGATTGATGAGCAGACATTCTTTGCTTCCCCCGAAGAGATACACACCAGTCAGAACTTCTGTTTCAGCCAGGACCTCATGCTGACTAACTTAATCATCACCATAGTGCACCGTTGCTGAGAGCTTCACCATATGGAAGGTCTAAGATAAATCAGAACAAAAAATATAACTCTGCAAGCATTGAATAGAAGCTATCTGTGCAGTGCTTCAAAGAGAAAAATGCTATTTGTTTTGGAGGAAATTATAAGAAGGATACTATTATCAGTCTCTGCAGGATGTGGGTAGGTATTCTACAGTGCAGCTTAGCACTCTGTTTCATTGTTTTTGTAGGGGTAAAAAAATAATTCCATCTACCCATCAGTGTATATTAGCAACAGTGTAAACAGATTCACTTTATAACTCCCCAACAAACTGAATAACACAGGATTGCCCAATTGGTGTGGTAAAGCTCTAAATATTCAATGACTACAAACACAACTCAAATCCTAGGACTGCATGTTAAACAGGCCTGATAGGATACTCATGCTTTCATTTTATTTGTGATTATCAGGCTCCCCTAGTTTTATTGGTCACCCATGACAAAACCTCAGCTTGTCGTCTTTGTACAGAATTCAAATTCGGGTCGCTTGCGGTCCCTGTGCACAACAAGAGGGGGAAATGTAATAGGAAATTGACCTAAAGTGAAGAATAATGTGTTTGTTTCCTCACACAATTCAACTGTTTTGGGAAAATATTCATGGACTGACGAGTCAAAAACAGATCTTTTTGAAAGTTATGGATCCTGTTACATCTGGTATAAAAATAGCATGGCAGTGCAGAAAAAGAACATCATACCAACAGTCAAACATGGCGGTGGCAGTTTGATGATCTGGGGCTTCTTATTGCTGCGTTAGGACCTGACGGAATGCTGTAGTCGATAGAACCATGCATTTTGGTCTCAGCTGAAAATTCTGAAGGAGAATGCCCGGTCATCAGCTGGTGACATTAATATCATTTGCACTCAGAATATGCAGCAGTGCAATGGTCCAAAGCACGGCATCAAATCCACCTTTAAATTGATTTTTTTTTTAATTAAGGTTTTGGGTTAAAGTTTGGACTTAAATTTGATTGAGATACACCATAACTTTAAAACAACACACACAGTTACTGCTGAAGATGCACCCCGCACATAATATGGCTTGATCAGATTCACATGGCACAGACCTGTAGACTTTCTCCTATCAGGTGTAGATACGACATAGTTGACTTCACCCACTTTTTCCTAAATGACATATGGTCCAGAAAATTTTGCTTGTAGGGGATCACCTCTAAAGGGCAGAAGCACCAACACTCTATTATCTACTGCAAATTTCCTCAGGATAGCTTTCTGATCATAATGATCCCTCATCCTTTTCTGGGCCTATTGTAATGGACTGTTTTTGAGCAAATGTTGTGCAGAGAAGCTTCCAAATAGTGTGTAGCTACATCCATTACTGTTAACAGGTATTGGTGTCCCCGCGTAGTTTTTGGTAAGGAGCCCACACAATCTACACGACTGAATGGTTCTCCAACCACTGGAATTGGAATCAATGGAGCAGGCGGAATGGTTTGGCTGGGCTTTTCCCCCTTTGGCTGGCATGACAGGTCTTCCAAAATGCTACCACATCCTTCTGGATTGTGGGCCAGTAGAAGTGCCTCATAATTCTAGCCTGGTCTTATTAATACCCAAATGCCCTGAAGTAGGAATTTCATGAGCTAATCTCATAATCTCTTCACTATAGCAGAGGGGAAGTACAATCTGATGATACTCTCTCCATTCCTCAGCAGCAGAATATTTAGGGTCCCTCCATTTTCTCATTAAAACACCATCTTTCACATAAAGCCCTATTGGTTCATCTACCACATCCTTCAAAGTACCAGCATTAGACAATGCCTCACTAATGAAAGGATCACCACTCTGCTCTCTAATCATGTCTTCTTTGCTAAATTTCTGTTCATCCAAACCACTCTCAGTGAAGAAAGTTACAGCAAGAATTACTGTTTCTCCCGGTTCTCTTAATATCTCTTTGTGTTCTTCCTGACTGACTTGAGACTGAGAATGAGTAACTCCTGGAAATACTCCCAGAAATTCCCTTTGCAGGGACTCAGTCTCAGAAGAATGTACAGGAGAATCTGCGACCAAAGGTTTCGACACACACCTTCTTCCCTGCCAGGTCATTTCCCAGTACAAATGTAACACCTGAAATGGGCAAATGGGGCACTACCCCGACCTTCACCACCCCTGTGACTAAAGATGACTGCAAATAGACTTGATGGAGAGGGACAGATTTGAATTCAGAAACATTGCAGTTCACCTCTGGAATAAGAGCACACACTTTCAATGAGCTGGAAAGAGGAAGAGTCTCACCTTTCACCACCCAAAGTGACTGTGCAGCACCAGTATCTCGCAAAATAAACACAGGATAATAGTTTCCAGCAACAGACACAACCCCAGTAGAAAGAAAATCTTTGTACAGATCCAATACTGCACTATTGGAACACTGCCCCCTCTTGGACATTTCTGGGGGAATGGGGAATATGTTGGTTTGATGAATAAAAAAAACGGTATCATCAAAGTGAGGCTTGCGCTCATCAGCTCTTGACTGTGACCCCGTTGGATCTGATGACACAGATAGATGGGGGGATGGTGGGAGATTGCGTGTTCTGGGCTGATAAGGTGGATAGGGAGGCTGGATCTGACATGCCAGTAGAAACACTTCTCTGAATGCATGGAGAGAGTAGCCTCCCAACACTCAGAGGCCTATACTGTTAAAAAAACAGCAGGGTGATATAGAAACAGAGCTGACAAAAGTGATTGATAGTAGTCCAAAAAAACAATTTCTTCAAGCAGAACCAATTTCCAATTTTGACACAATGAAAAGAAGAAAACAGATGTGGACGAAGGAGACTGCTCATTGGCCTGACTGAAGAGCAGAAAATCAAATCTTAGTCCTATTTTACAAGATGGGTTACAGTGAGACCCATCAATATTTTTTACAGCTCTCTCCCATCTTGTGCTGCTGTTCTCACTGGTTTCAGACAGAGATGCTGGATACTATTTATACTATATATTTATGAACTTTTCAAAATGCTGTGTTTTGGTGACCCATCTTATACACTGACTGTTTTCTCCAGACACCTATAATAGCTCAAAGTTGAACTTTTTTCCTCTCTTCGCTTTTCATGCTGCACTGCAATTACTCTAGAAATCTGATATGCCTGGCTGCTGCCTGTGTAATGCTGCACAGTGGGATTCATGTTCCTTTAAGGAGCTAATATATTACCATGAAGCTAACACCTTGTGTCTCATGTTCTCTTAGCTTTCAGGGTCCTTTTTTTGGACAATACAGCCAGCATTTTGTTTTGGTCATTCAAAGCTTTATCTAAACGGTCAAAAATATTCATATGTGCGTAAAAGTAACAGATATTTTTTGGTGTCATATTGTTTAACAACAGCAATGTACAATTAGATTTTCCTTTAGTTAAGCGTTTAGATCATTCCAGGATCACCTGCAAGAATTCAAGGATCACATATTAAAGTCAAATTCAAAATGAGACCGTATTTCAAAGTAATGGACCTTGCATTCTGAGAAAGTGAAAACAGCAGGTGCTAACATATCAAGTAAGCTGATTTATGCTACCCAGGTACTTAAAAACATGTTAGCAAGTTACAAAAAAACATGCTTTTAAGAGCTGTTTTATTCTGAATTTTGAAGTCCCACCATAGCAACATACATAATAAAACTCTTGAAATTCTGCTATGAATTTTGGTTGGCAATTACTGGCCCCTTATCTGGTCAAATACTGTGAAACCTTCTGAAAGGGGCCACAGCATCAAAAGGTTTGAGGCCTGTTTTAGCCCTATGCTGAGTGTTTATTGGTTAGTTTCATTCAAACAGGATGGAAAGGAGTTTTTTTTTCTTCTCTCTGCTACAAGTAGAAGCATGTTGGCTGTGATACCCGGACATCTGTTTGTCCTTGTATGTCTGAAAGCCTTAAGCGTGTTACGTGTTCAAAATCCAATTGCCTTCCATTCATACACTTGTATGAGCCTAATGACCCCAGTCTCTTAGGTTGATTCTTCATTAGCTTCTTCAGGTTTTTTCTTTCTCACATTGTACTCTATTTAAATAATCTACCCCTCTCAAAGGGCTCCCATCTTGTCCATAAACATTAAGGCTCATGCATTCCTATGTGGGAGTTCATTGCTGGAGGTGGTAAGTAGAAAAGCAAAAACATCTACCACATGTGTTTGTCAGTTGGCTCACTCCTAGGCATGACCAAACAAAGGCGTCCCGGAAACACCTTCCTTCCACACATTTTCCATGTGCACATTAGAGTCAGAGGAGCATTTGAAATCATCTGGGATGGATAAAACTCAGTTTTTTAAGACAGACTGATGACTAATTTAACTGGACTTTGAACGGGACACAGAAAAAGAATTTCATGACTTTAGTGGGAAATAGCTATAATTTCCAGCCCAATTTTTTTTTTTTTAACACAAAACCTGAGGACAAAAAAGGGAGATTAAAATGGAATGAACATGAACTTTGAGGACATCCTATTCTGGACCCACCTTTTCCAGCAATAGCAACTTTAACTATTCTGTAAACATCTCCAACAACATTTTGGTGTTCATAGTTAGATGAGTTAACCAGAACTGCAGTCTCCAATATAATTCATCTCAAAGGTGTTCAAGAAGGTTAAGTTCAGGACTCTGTGGAGGTCAGTCATGTTTCTTCACACCAAATGTTATACACCTGCAGCCATGGAAGTGGTTGGAACACCAGAACTCATTGATTTCGTGGTGTGACCCAATAATTCTGGCAATTTATTTTATGTTCCACATTCAAACTTTGACCCAGTGTTTCTAACATAAGCAGATTTTCACTATATTTAGGACAGTTCCAGATCCTTCTAGCAACGCTTTGCCAGAAAAGTGACAAATCTAGGGATCTTTTCTGGTGTTACTGGAGACGTTTAGAGAGTCTGACAAACAGTTCTTACTCTTCTCATAAAGCAGCAGATGCTGCCGTAGCCTTTCACTGTTCAAGATAACTCCCTGGAGATCTAGGCCTCACTCAGCCATTTCCTTCTAGTGGCAGTTAGAGCCACTATCCCCATCCAGATTGCACAAGAATCAAATATGTGCAAAGCCGCCACTGGACCATCGCTGTTATGGTCATGGTGGAATGGGAATGTAAGAGTTTTTTTCATTAAATAAGTCAATACACTTAAACAATTTTTTTTTACTGTCCCTATTTGGTCAATTTAGATAGACAATGTACATTGTATACAAAAAACCTTAATAATAAGTACGGTTTATTGTGACTTGTAAGTTCTTAAGTGGACCATAAGGTTAAAAACCAAACCAGACTGAAGAACACTAAACAATAAAAACAAAATATTACAAAAACTAAAACGTTCGTCATATTTAGGCGTACTCCCACAAGATTTTTATTTCCCTTAAAACCCATCACAATAACAATCTAATAATACACAGCATCATTTTGTTACTTTTAGGACACAGTTTTTACTTTCCTTAGTGAGAAGCAACAGTGCTGTGACCAAAGAATGGATCAAAACATGCAGACGTCACCCACTACCTACAATTAATCACAAGAATTGGTGGAAGTATGTTTGGTAACAGCATTCCAGTGAAAAAAACATGTACAGATATTATGATACATACACTACCTGTAAAAGGTTTAAACACCTGTGTCATTCAATGACCTTTCCTTATTTTTAGTACTTCCTACATTGTAGGTACATAGTGAATACATCAAAACTATAAAGCAAAATTATATTGAATTATGTAGCAAACAAAAATTTTAAATAACCCAAAACCAGGGTCGGTGACACACACAAACACACACTCCACACATACACTGTGGGCCGGACATTCTCCCGATGAGCTTCATGATGTGGTCACCTGATATGGTTTTCCAACAGTGAAGGACTTCCCAGAGGTAGCAAGAAAAATCAAAAACCACTGAATGAGAATGTGTGTCCAAACTATTGACTGGTACTGTCTTTTATTGTTAAACTGAAACAAAGAACGTGACTGGTCCAATGCTTTGCTCAGCCATGTTTGTTTCTTCAACCAAACCACCTCAAGCTCCTGGATAGGTAGGCTATTGTAATCCAGCAGTCTTGACACTACCCTTTTAATGAGACAGGCAATATTTATGTTTTATTTTTGTTTTTTTCCTAATTCAGGTGTAAGTAGACTATATTATAGATTATAGAACTAGATATTATATCAGTTGTCTTTACTGAATAAATCCAGACTGCATGGCGGCACAGTTTTTAAACTTCTTGTTGTAAGAAGGTCCTGCATTTCTCTGTAAAGTTTGCATGATGACCTTGTGCATATGGAAGCTCTCTCCTTGTACTCCTCCCAGCTTCCAAAAGTTTTTAGAGAGAATGTTCAACCTTGACTTGATGGTGCCTAACATACATCTATGGGAACTCTAGAAACTATAAATCTCCATCAATCATCTCCTCTGAAAAGCTTTTTGAACCACAGATGGTCAAACACAAGGAAAAGCACAACACATATTAAGATAGTTCAAGATTTACCCATGTATTATGCCTCACATTTTTACACAGGAATTTCAGGAGCAACATTAAAGAAAAAAATCCAAAGAGGGAAACAAGATGAGATGAGAGAACAGAAGAAGCAGCAAACAAAGCTTGAGTTAGAGATGACGTTGACTTAGTCCAGACAAAACATCTTTCCTGAGTCCTGGCCGACATGGGTCATCATGAATACTGATTATAGTATGCTCTGGATCACCAGTGAAGGAGCTAAGTGGGGTCAGTGATAGACGCCCTCTCATAGAGATTTGTAGGGCATGAAGCTCTGGGAGCTGACAGCTGTCCAAACAAAGGCTGGTTTTCCCACTCATCATTATACCTAGTGTGACTGTCAGAGGCTGCTTACATGCATAGCCAAAGCAACATGAAACATTGATGTGTAAAGCATGAGCTGGTCCACTATTAGACTATTAGCAGTCTTCTGGGATGGAGGTCCTCGAACAATGTTTTGCACATTTAGGACAATCTAAATTCCTTGTCTAAAATCAGTCTTCCTGGAGATATTTTGGGAAAATGTACCAGTGAACATACTGAAAAGACAATTAAACCATCCTCAGGTTTGTTCATCTGCAATGAATTTTCAGTTAACATCAAGCAAGAGCTACTCTGGTATCCTGATGGTCTCCATCTTCCTTCTCCACAACAGTCCAGTCTCACTCTCACCCTCTCTCTCTTCAGACTCCTCTCTCTTACAGGCACACAGGCTGTGCTGATGTTTGGCAATACAACATGCTTATGTGAGTTGATCTAAATAAAATATATATGTAAAAACACATTTTGGAGCTGTTCCATTATGTAATAAATCCAGTAAAACCATTGTTTACTCAAAATTCAGTTTCTCCAAGTTTGAAGGAAAATCTGCTAGAAAATGTCCACCCTGCAATGGATGTCCCTGGACATATTTTGTATCGCTTTTAAAGATTGGTTGGTCCTTTTTTTACTAAGCCCTCAAAAATACATAAATAAATGTGACATTTTCAGCCCAGAGGTTGCATCCAAATTGTATCCAAACAAAGATGTTGAAAATCAGGTTTGGCTGGCCCATTTAATCAACCCCAACTACATTTTGACTCAGCAGCTGTCTTCTCCAGAACATCTTTTCATCTCCCATTTTTCAGCCAACTTAACATTTTCTAAATTATCCAATAACACTGCATTGGGTACCTTGAAATGGGAATTTGGACTTGGAAAGCTGGACCTTCCTCCACTGACCTAATTTCTGCATCCAGTATTGCTGCAGTGTAAACTGTTTTTCTTTTGTTTTTCTGAGACTTTACATGTCAATAAATCCATCACATACATAGAACTGAAGATGAAAGTGATTGTTATTCTACTGGGGGTAGCCTGGTATCTAAACTCAGTGAGGCTCTCTGGTTTTCTGACCTGCATGGTTAAGTGTGGTGGGAAATCATTATGAAATTTAAGTTTTAACTTCTGAGGCAATGTGAAGCACTATTTGTTAGTATGTTTTGGATAAATAGGCTGGAGAAATAGAAATGTATCAGTTAAAGTTATCATGATAACTGAATCTACAGCCTCAGTTGGACTGCAATGACTAGTTTCAAATAAAGCAACTGAAAGACTTGTCATGTCAGTGTCTGTCTTTTGTTCTGTTTCTTACTATTCATTATTACCATTTCACTGACAATAGTGTCCATAGACCAGTGTTTTTTTGTTCTGAGAAAATATCCAATTGGCAAGAGTCCAGAAATGGCATATCTGCCACCCACACCCATGTTAGTGAATGCCAGTTTATTTGCTAATCTTTCAGACAGCCTGTGCTTCTTATCTCTCATGGGACCACCATGACACTCAGGGGAAACTAACCAGGGGATAGGGGAGTGCAGAGCACATACGGATGGAGAGTCAGTGACTGTGAGGTTGAGGCTTTCCAACCGGCAGTGCGCAATGCTGGAGATCTGGGAGAGGAACCAACCCAGCAGCTTCTAATGCAGAGCAGCTGTCTGTCTCCGGGGTTACACCAGCCTACTGTCTGCCGGCTACCGTACATTGTACAGCTAGACCTATACTCGCCGGCAAGCTGCACGTACATGCAGATGCAAAAATGCACACATTCAGATGCACACACTAACTGTAGCCCATCTCTGCTCTGCAGCACCACCAGACCTCACTCAGCATCAGCCTTAATGCAAGCAGAGTAAATCAGCAGATAATTACATTGCTCTTCCACGATTTCTGTAAAGCAAAAAGGAGCAAAGTTTTCCCTACACCACATAAATTACTCCCAGATGAGTGCAGTAAAGTGCAGAATTAAAGCAGCTATTGAAGTCCTGGCTTATAAAAACAAAGACAAAACTATTTTCTCACTGCCAACATCACCTACAGTTTTAAATGGATGTGAGAAAAAACAAACAGCAAGATCAAAAATGGGGAAAAAGAAATCAGAGACATTTTAAGGCAAAAATAAAAACTTTTGGCCTATTATTAATATTCAGATAGGACACACATGTTTGACTTTCTATTGTAAACTAGCTCAGCACTGCTAAAGCAAATAATTATTTATAGCACCACTGCCCCCTGTTTCCACAGAATGTATTAATATCAGCTGATGAGAACAAGAAAAGACCCCTTATCTGGTCAGAAAAAGCAAAAGAGAGAGTAGTCAGAGCTCTGAGGTTTTTAAAATTTAAATTGGTCTCAATAAAGTAAAAGTATCAGCCGATTCATCCCCAGCATCTCCATGCAGGTAAAGAAGGTGACTTACCTTGTGCAAAATGCTCACAGCTTCTCCACTGATGGGTAAACCGAAGCCGAAAGCCTTCTCAGCCAGTCAGAGAAAATGTTCCCACCACTCTGTATCTCTCAGAGCGCTGACAGCTCTGTCATCTTCCCTCTTTTCTGTGCTCTCTTTGAGTGTTTACTCTTGTCTACCTAGAGAGCCAGCTGATGTGCTGCAGCCAGTGAGGAGAGAGAGAGAGACAGAGACAGACAGACAGACAGACAGAGAGAGAGAGAGACGGAGTGAATGAGAGAACTCCCTTTCTTTGAAACAGAAGCCCCTCTGCAGTCAGACTCCACTCCCACCTACTGCTCTCTTAAAAGCCCCCGCTGCAACCCCCACCCCACCCATTCAGACCTCTTCACAGCATTGTGACTGAAAGCGAAGGAGTTGAAACAGGACGCCTCAAGGCTGGAAAGGGAGAAGCAGAGAGAGAAAAAGTAGGAGAGGAAAAAGGGGGGAAGGGGATGGTGAGGTGGATGACAGAGGGGGTGGGAAGGGTGGCGGTGGTGGTTGGACCATTAGCAGCAAATTGCGGCGGGCAAGCCAATGGAAAGCAAGATATAAGTGAATGCAGGCTCTGCATTAACATAGCATTTGAGAACTTGAAAGCAGGGAGGGAACAAGGCCTCCATTTGTTAGACTGATGAGGAGGCAAATCATTAGCAAACAATCCCAAAACACTGAAAAAATATACTACTACAAGACTAAACATAAACTGAGAGGAACTGTATTACAGTTTTAGCACCCAAACATAGTGTCATACAAGAGCTAGACTCAAGCATCTTCATGAAATAGGCAGTACAAAAACTTGCAGCTGATGCAGTGAGCGACAGCTTTTCAGCAGAATTTGAGAAAGTTTGCTGTAGCACTAACAACAATACTTTTGCAAAGACATTCAAACTTCTTGAACATTTCACGTGATTGACCAACACAAAACATTGCATGCTTGTGAAGTTGAAGAAAAAGTGTTGTTGCGCTGCTGGAACGGGGTTCCCAGCTTCTAACAGGTTTTCTTCTAGTATAATCCGTATTCAGCTTCATCCATCTTCCCATCAACTCTGACCAGCTTTCCTTTCTCTGCTAAGGAGAACCATCCCAACAGCAAAATGTTGCCACCACCATGTTTCACCATAGGGAGGGTGTGTTCAGGGTGATATGCAGAATAGGTTTTCCACCACATAGAATTTTTCATGCAGTTCACATTTGGTCTCCTCTGACAAGAACACATTCTTCTGCATGTCTGCAGTGTTTGGTATTTGTTAAACTGAAATCAGGACCTTCTTCCAACAATGGTTTTCATTTCAACACTTATACAATGGATGCATTTGAGGATTGCATTACCAGCTGTTGTCCAGTCAACAGATTCTCTCACCTCAGCAGCTGAACTCTGCAGCTCCTCCAGAGTTACCACTTGCCTCTTCACTGCTTCTCTGATTAATGTTTTTTGGCAAAGCTCATCAGTATAGACATGTCTTTGGAGAAAGTAAGTAAAGTTTATCTATAAAGCACCTTTTCCAGACAGAGGCACAAAGCACTGCACCACCTTTGTAAATATTTTATTACACACAAGTGGAGTGTAAGTACGACTTAAGTGATGCCTGAAGACAATTCATTGCAGCATTTATTTAGAGGCATAAAACAAAGAGGGCTAAACTCCACTTTGTGTTGGTTTATCATAAAATTCCAATGAAATAAATAGAGGTTTGTTGCTTTAATGTGACAAAATGTGGTATGAATGGTTCTGCAAGACATTGAAAAGACAAATTTGAAGGAAAACAGAGGGAAACATTCATAGATAAAACACATACAAGACACAAATTAATGTAAAGTAAAAGGTAAATTAAAAAAAATACGCTGTCAAAATAAGAACACAGACAAGACAGTATGCTTCAGGTTCAGGAATCAATAAATAAAATGCTTAGCAGTGAGAGTAAAACATGTACTAAATCTTAACTAAATATGGGTGGAAAGTAAACCCAGGAGTTAAGTCTAAAGTGCAAAACAATTTAAAAAAATTTTCACAACAGAAGAATTCATAGAAAACAGCCATTGATGAAAAACATCACATACCGAGTAAGGCAACCAGGATCAATAGTCAGCAATGGCTGTGTGTGATTTAAATGGAGCTGGGCTGACTAGATCAGGTACCAAAGGGTGTAAATGGAGACATACACAGAGGAGTGTCTTATATTGGAATTGGAATTAATGTTTCTCACACACATTATAAAAAGTTTGGGCCTGCTACCCCACAGTAGGATCTGTACACCCTATGACTACTCAGCCTGATGCAAACTGTGACACAATGTGACACCTAATAAACTCTGCCAGGCACTACTAATACTGGCCTCTCCTTGCTTTGTGTGTTTTTTGAAAGGAGCAAGGCTCCAAAGGAGGTTGAAGCCAACCCACCACTGTTAATCCTCCAAGCAAGACAGTCACAGCCTTAGAAGGGCCAACTTATGTAAAGGTTAGGTGGCTCAGCAGCTCAAAGGGGGAATGCAGGAACCCAGATGGTAAATGGGACCAGCATGATTTGCTACAAAAACACATGGGCTCACAATGGTGAGGACAAAACTGCATCATGTCGCTTTAGAATGGGAAACATGCAATGCTTATCATATGTGTGACACTCTACATGCACCCTGCTGAGTTCCACAACATGCCTTCTTTTGCCAGCTTTATTTTTAAAAGCTCACATCTGTGTGGGACACGACAGACTTGTCGGTGATTTGTGAACGGCTAGATGCAGCTTTGAGGCTGCGGCTTTATGATGGAACTATTTTGTGAAAGAGACTACTGTCTAACGCATCTACAACCTATCCTCTGTGTCTAGTGACAGTCAGTGAAGTGATTGTTTGGACTGATTGTCGGATGCTCCAGCAACTGTCTGATAACTCATTGATCAACTCATAAATGATGAGTCCTTGTCCTCATTCTAGATGGTTTTTCAGAGTCCAGCTCCAACTGCTTTTAGGTGGAACTAAGACCCAAAGGCTAACTCATAAGAATGGCTCGTTTAATTGCCAGTTTTCTACTTTGGGCACATTTCATTCATCAACATTTATTACCCTAACCCATCCGTTAGGGTCGAACAAATGTATAGATGAGTTTAATCATTATTTAGATGAAAAATCAAAGAGTTTTCTTTAAATGACTCAGCTGTTTAACTGCTCAGACAACAATGAATGTGTGGGATCAAACAGTTCTGTCCATAATCACTTTTTGAGTAGAGATTGCTTAGGGTGGTAAACATGCTGATTGCAATTACCAGCTGTTCTGCAGCTCGGAATTCTGTGCAAACAGGCAGAACTGCTAGAAATAAACCAGGAACAAAGAACTCAGGAGAAGGCAGTGTCACACGGATCTGGTCGATTTTGTGAGATGGATAGAAGCTGCCACTTCAAAGGTTCTTTTCATGTGAGTCTGTTTGTAGGATGACACTCTTAAGTCAGAGTTTGACCTCATCCTCATCATGCAAGCTTCTGACGATGGTCAGAAGTTGGAGGTTCGTTTTATTTTCTGCTTGATGTATCCTTCAGAATAAGCTCAGGAAAATTGCAGTTTCCTTATGTAGATCCAGGGAAAGATGGAATTTTGAAGCTAAATAAATATATCTGTTTCTAACTGATGTAACATCAGTGGGGGAGTGTATGCTCAGAGTTTCATCCAGGCTGAACGTGGAGCTTTTCTCAGCGGGGAAAACGATCCTCGTCTGCATGATGAGAGCCTGAAGCCAGTCAGGCAGAAAAAAGATCCTAGCTAATCCTGTATTGTGCCCAGTGGCACATATGCAGACAGTATGTGTGGTGATAAAAAGCAAATTCTGTCTTGAGGGGCCTTAAATTCATTTCCATCCTGGGTCCCCAGAGAGGTTGTGGAAATCTATATAGTCTGGGGAAATAGGTCTATTTTTAATGACTTTCAGCTGTAATGATATAATTTAGATGAAATGATGGGCTGGAAGCTTGGTTATGTATAGTACCTATTTCAAATCACTGGAAATGTAGATTCTCCACATCTCTCCATCTGTTCCTGTTCTCACCTTGCTGTCACACTCTCTCTCTCTCTTCAGTTTTCTTCTATCCCCTTCTTCACAGCCTCAGCAGGCTTCACGGAGAATTGCTGTGGGAGTTCTCCGCCTCCCCATTTTTGAAGGTGTACCTGTTTGCCGACTTTCAGAGCAAGTGAGCTGAGTAGGTTTGATTTCCCAGATGACACCTCGTACATGCATTCTCGCCTGTCATCCAATTTCTGCCACTCCGGTGCCAGCCGCCTGCTTGAGGGAACCCATTTTCTTCCCATTAGAGCACAACAATGTTCAGTTTTATCAGCTGTCATTTGGCATATGCGCAAAAGGAAAAAACAAAAAACAATAACATGGCCACCAAAAAAAGGTGCAACTATCTAAATGAATGTTACAAACTGGATATAAGCCATAAATGAACAAAATGAATTTTTCACCAATTTCTGATCTCTGGTTACTGTATAATTTTGACCTGATCGGTTTTAGCTGAGTCCAATTACTCTTTAAAGGGAAAGTTTGGATTTTTCAAAGTGAGGATGTGTCAAGTTATTATCAGTAATAGTTCCTTTATCTTAAATCACAGTGAGTTTGTAGAAAAGTAAATAAACTCTCAGAGTAGTGGTGGTACTTATGGTGTGCAGCTCACCTCTGGTCCAAAGTCCAATCTAATAGGAAAATTAAGGCAAGGTTGCCTAGAGCACTTATAATCTGATGATCTGATGATCTGATGATCTTCTTTCCTCTGTATAATTGGTGCCACTGACTTGAAGGAAGGGAAAGGACTCAGTGGGAAGGGAGACACATTCTCTCAATGACAGTGACGCCTAATTATGCTATGCAGGCCCTACAGCCATGATGTCAAAATGGGCAGCATTAAGGTAGGGTAGAGGAAGACACACCACTCACCATGGGTGTGTGTTTCTGAGCTTTCAGGTGACCTGGGAAGACCTGCTTACCTCATTAAAAATGAATCACAAGGTAATAAGGGTCCACTTTCATTCCTCCCTCCCAATGCCTGTAATTCATCCATTATGCAGCAGTGAGGTGGGACGGTGGGCTAAGTCCTCAGAGAGGGTCACTTGAACAGAGACTTAACCTGCCTTCTCCTCCCTGAGCTCCTGAACCCACTGTGTGTATTTCAATAACAAGACAATAAAATTGTGATCAGGAGCATAACGTTGGTGATGAGCTGAGAGGTTGGGAGTCTAAGAAGGAGCAACCGTAAGTCAGAAGCATTTGGCCACAATAAGTTAAACAAGGCAGAAAAAGTCTATTAACAGTGATCCATAATTCATAACACCAGGAAATGATGGGCTCCACTATAGCTGTCATGAAACAGAGAAGCATAGTGTTTCTGTTTTACTTTTCTCAAGCTGTTTGCAGATCTGCCTCATGTTGTAAAAGAAATTGCCTCCTCTGTGAGGCATCGTATCAAAAATATGAAAAACAAATCAGAGATCAGTCAAATTTGTACAATTTAACAGGACTGCAGTCACCTGAAAAGCTAAAGGAATACTGAAAAATTTTGTTTTTTATTGCTTTGAATTTGGTACACCTCATTTCAAGCTTTATGCTTCATCCATTAATGGAAGATTTTCTTGCTACGTGTCTAACATTCCACTATTACTAAAATATTTCTGCACCAACACCAAGAGGAATGGCAAAGTGTGAAATATGTCTGTTTTGATAAACTAAGAATCATCACTTATCATATACTTCTCTTATCTCTGCAGAGCTGTTTATGTTTGTGTCCACTATATTGCTAAAAGTATTCCCTTGTCTGCCTTCATACATATGATTTTGGTGACATCCCAATCTTAATCCACGGGATTCAATATGATGTCAGCCCACCCCTTGCAACTGTAACAGATTCCCCCCAAACCCGGCTATTCATGTCTTTATGGACCTTACTTTGTGAACTAATGCACAGCCATGTTGTAGCAGGAAGGGACGATGCACAAACTGTTCCCACAAAGATGCGAGTGTGAAATTATCCACAGTGTTTTGGTATGCTGAAACTTTAGGGTCCCTTTCACTCGAACTAAAGGGACGAACCCAACTCCTGAAAGAAAGCCCCACACGATAATCCCCTCTGCACCAAACTTTACACTTGATACAGCGCAGTAAGGCAAGTACTGTTCTACTGGTAACTCCTAAACCCAGACTTGTCCATTGGATAGCCAGACAGAGAGGCATGATTCAACCACTCCAGAGAACACATCTTCACTCGCCTGGTTCTGTTGGAGGTTTCTTCATGTTAAAATGGAGTTTTGCTCTCCACTGTCACTACATGTATGCTCAGTATGAGGGATTGCTGCAAAGTCAATGCAAGCAACTGTCCACATGCTCATCCAGGAGTGAATGCTGCAAGTCACTGACTCTATGCAATCTTCTGGGTTTCCTTAGATAGAAAAACTCTTAACCAATTTGAATAGTAAACTGAATCCGACTGCACTGTTCAATGATTAGGATTAATTGGAATGTATGTACCTGACTTTTGTGAAGTGCCTTGAGACGACGTGTTGTGAATTGGCGCTATAAAAATAAAACTGAATTGAATTGAATTGAATTGAATTGAATTTCCAATTAAACTAGTCACCAGTGGAATATTCCAAACTGATGTCTTTTAAGCACTCCTTGTTCTACATCATTATTTGTTGTGTGTGTCTGTTTACTTTGACCAATTTTAATGTGTGTCTTTAGAGGTTGTATGTCTGTCCTGTTTTTAAACTCTTTAAACCATGTTGTGATACAGTTTATTGAAAAGTGCTTTAAAAATCAATTTAAGAGAAACAGTTTTCTATATGACCTGTCCAAATGAAAGGAAAAACATACTGGCTACAATGTTTATTTAAGCAATATTTATCTCCCTTAAAAATGCTAATGCTAACAGAGAAGGGGCTGTAATAGACCACACACAGGCACAACTGCTGAGCCTAACTGAACAAATGGGTAGTAAATGTCCCAAACATTGTGTCAGGGCTTGTATCTATGTTGTGGTCCATGACCTCTGACCTCATAGCCACTTTTCACCTTCATTTGTCTCTTTCCCCTGCACATGACAACTGCTTCAGTTTAAAGCTAACACTGCACTTTTAACACATTTACAGGAATTTCTCTGCTGCAAGATGGCAAAAACTATAACAGACCTTTTCAAATGCAGACTGTCTTATAGCCTACATGCTATGTAGCATGTGCCATTCGATTATTTATTTTTTGAGAAATTATTTATATTTGCGCTTTCTTATATTAAATGATCCATTTCAGCTCATTTAACAGACATCCTTCTACAAGCAAACAGAGGTTTCACAGAACATGTCAAGGCAAGTGAACCATTTCCTCCTGACTTCCTGAGAATTTTATAATGAGGGATCAAATTAAACAAAGGGATGTTAAATAGTGTTTCTGCCCCAAGCTACTTTTGATTCCCACATGAGGTGATTTGTGTTATAGCAGAAGAGTTTGGAAAGTGGAACTGGCATCTTGGGTGTTTGAGTAAAAAAAAAACAAAAAAAAAACTAGCTCTTCCTGTTCAGTTTTAGATAGCATGAAAGTGAAAGACCCTCTACTGTGAAATTTCCCCTGAGAACTGACCTCACCTAAGGGTTACATAAGGAGAGAGAGCAATGGCACATAAACCTGCTGGAACATCCAAGCAAGCCCAGGTTGCTGGACTCATCTTTCAGTGCCTCTCTCCTCTTGCGGGGTTACTGAATCCACTGAATCCAGCCTAAACTGACAGTAACCAAATGTTGCTGCCTAAATTATGTATCTTGCAGGGTAAATCATGATTTGCAGTTCTTTAAAAGTAACAAAAAAAGTTATTGACTGTTATATGTGAAGGCATTACAAAAAAACTAAAGTCTGATTAAAATTCTTTATCAAATATCAATAGAAGATGGGGCTGTCAAAATAATTGATGTTTCAATATCGATCAGAAAAATCTATTCAGAAAAAATATTGATTTCAAGATTTGCATCAAAATCAATAAAAACCGAGACATTCCAAGCTTTACGGGTCGGCACAGAACTCTGCACAGTAGCAAAGCAGACACGCTCTATCTTTCACAGCCGTTCACCTCAACAAAGATGACGCAAAGATAGCATCAGATTGTCGTGTAACCCTATGTGGTAACACCTTCAGGCCATTCATTTAACTTCAAGTCAAGTTTGACTAGATTGCTAACCTGTCTGCGTTCTCCCTCGTCCAGTTATCCTGCCTGCCGGACCCGCACCAGTCAAAACCCTATACCCGCCACCTTACTGCTTAGTCTCAGTGTCCATCCATGCTTGAAGCATGGATGGACACCAAAGAAAATGTGTGTTAACATTCTGAAAGTAAAGAAGAATGGTGAAAAGGACAGTTTTCTCCTCACAACAGTCTCTGTTAAAAACAGTTTTAGCTCCAGGAGTATTGAAAAATTGGACCCTGGGCTTCAAGGGAAGGACTAACACAACACTTAGGCATGAGGACACAACACAGTCTATTCGATGGCAACAACAGCCAGACAATCGAGGCAACTGCATGTTTTACAGTGTTTTTTTACTGTTTATATCTCTGTTAAGTTAAAATGTTTGCTGACATTCATAGATTGCTTTATTAAACTAAACCCACTCTATTTAATTGATTTCCCTCCTTGTTATCCATGCTAATTATGTAAGAAGAGTAACATTAAGAATGACTCTTACGTGGCATGAAAATAGTATCCTCAGAATAATGTTTTTATATCAGTTTTTAGGATTTTAGCATAAGACATTGTTAATAATTGCATTTGATAAAATATGGATTAAGTAAACCTCTGCCTGCATACGAAAACAAATTGACCAAAATATTATATACCTTAAATTCCAGACTATATAAGAAAAAAGCCCTGATAATTTAACATTATTTTTCATTTCCCTTCAATGAAAAGGATGTTATAAGCCTGTCAACTATAACAGTCAAAAACATGTAACACTGGTTAGATAAGAGGTTAGATAACAGGCAGTTATAATCTAATGTGAAGCACAGCTCAGCAGGATGTTTGCAGTGATAGATGTGGGCGGGGTCAAGGCTGGGCTTTTGGGTATCTGCTCCTTTTTGTCTCTTATTTTGTCTGTTACAGCACCTGTCATTCTTTACATTTTCTGTCACAACATACACGCACATCCACACACACACACAAACAAATATTTCTTAACGTAACATTATAATTCTCACCACCTCCTACCCCCAGCATCTTCTTAATTTTCTGTCTTTTTACTCTGCTATATCTCTGCTTCTGGACTTTACTTCTGGCAACCCCAAGCACTGACTATGATTTTTACTTGCGTCTATCTGTTTGTTTGTTTTTTTTTAAACCGTGTCCTGTCTGGCAGAGTAGCGCTCAAAATTGGTGTCTGAGTGCCAAGAAAAAGCCCAACAGATTGACTTTCACAAATGGAGCATTACAGCTAACGCTTTACAGCTCTGCTTGATATTCATAAAAAGAAACTTTATTAGACACTGCTTTGGGATTATTTCAGTTGTTACGGACACAGAGACAGAAATGAAAAGGAAAAGGAAAAAAAGAAGCACGAAAGAGAGAAAGGGGGGGCAAAAAGGGAAGAGAAGGAGAATAGAAGGGAGGATAGAAAGAAGGATGAAGAGAATACAAGATAACACCCTGCTTGCTTCTACACCTGCAGAAATGTTCATATTACCAGCTTTTTTACCGAAAAGTGCACGGTACTTATCAATGCAAGAATGTATTTGGTGGTAAATGTGGCTCAATATAGAACATTTGTGTATCTGTTAATGCCTGATTCTAAACACCTGTGGGTCTGAGTTTGAGCACGCTTGTGTATACAAGGTTTCTCCATAAAAATATGCAATAGTGAGTGTGAGGACCCACAGATCGAACACATGCCCCCGAACCCCAACACCATGAATCCCCGAGAAGCTGACAAAGCAACACCCACACACCACAGGTGACTGTGGCTCAGTAGGAAGAGTAGTCATCTTGCAATCAGAAGGTTGTGGGTTCAATTCCAGCTTCCTGCCATATGTCCATGTGCCCCTGGGCAAGGCACTTAACCTCAAGTTGAATGTGTGAGCGTTAGTGAGTGTGATTGGGTGAATGTGGCTCTTGTGTAAAGCGCTTTGAGCGGTCTGTATGATCAGTCCATTTACCATTTACAAGCTTCACACAGCCCTGCTCCAAGCACTCCCGCCGCATCCTGCCCCCACCACACAGCGCGCCGTGACAGCAAGGCAAGGGCAAGCGCAACAGGGCAGACACCGCCGAGCTCACAACGGAACCCCCGACCCCACACCAAGATGGGACAAACTCACCCGGCAAGAGGTTAAGCACTCGGGGCTGGCGTCCCCCACCATGCAACCACACAGACACACCACATCACTGCCACTGCAACGATAGCCCAGGTAGAAACATTATCCTGCTCAGCTCTACCATCGCCACTCAGCCGATCCAGATGCTGGTGACCCCACATCCAAGAAGACACAACCCCCCAGCCCAAATGCTGCAGCCTGCCACGCCATCTTCTAGCCCGCCTCCTTGATCCCGCCCCCCCCCCCCAGACACAACGGGGGGCGTGGCAGACCCTCTTCCCACCCATTTTTCTTTTTACCCTCAATGTCTACATGCAACTTAACCCTTAGAGGTGAGCGCAGGAACCAGAGGTTAGGGTAATAAAATACCCTCCCTCTTGATGCCATTGACCGCACTAACACCCAAGGCCCTACATGTGAATGCCGTGAAAATGTTAGAAATGATTGTCTAAGTTGTACAATAAAATTGGGGCACAGGCTGCCATGGGAGCGCAAAGATGGGCCGCACTCCAATTGTGCACCTACACCCCAAGGCCCTAAATGAGTGGTAGTGTGATGGAGTGGGCGGAGGAAGGTGTCTGGAGATGGGGAGGGAAGGACTGGGGGGCAAAATTCTCTCCCAAGGAGCCAGCTCCCTGGCTGGCTCCAATAGGCACCCCCGTTCGCCGAGTTCCAACAAAGGACGGAGGAATAGGCACATCCATCGGGCGAAAGGCTAGGGACAGGGACCAGGCCCCAAGAACCGACCGAAAACCGGGACCAACACCCCCGCCCCCGGAACCATCCCCCGAAGCCACCGACCAGCAAAAAAAGGAGCCAGATGGAGTGCGGCCCCACTAAAGAAAAAAGAGCAGACCAGCTGGCCCAGCACAACCAGAATACACCACACAAAGGAGGGCACATGACCAATATACCCAACCACCCCCGGGCAGAGCCAACAGAACGCCCAGTCCCTGATGCCTGTCACCGGACCACAGCCACAACCAGGCAAGCCGGGCAACAAAACACGTCCCATACCAACACCAAGGCCGCCACCAAAAAACACCTGACCCAAAATGGCAGGCCCACCCAAATGCAAGCTCCGGGCCACCATAAGCACATGCACACCCCACAGACAAACGAACCGAGTTCCCCCCCGGGCCAGCCAGGTTGGTTAGTTTTTGGTTTCTGGGTTTTTCTTATATTTCTCTCTCAGTTTTTGAATCATGCTTCTGTTTGTTATTTTTCTGGTCGTGTTTTAGTTTTGTTCATGTTTTGTCAAGTTTGGTTTTGGTCATGCTTTAGTTTTTGTTTGTATTCGAGAGTCTCTGTTTTTGCTCCAGCCACGTTTTGTTCTGTCATTATCTTTATTAGGTTCACCTGCTCCAAGTTAATCTGTCTCCTTGCTCCAACTGCTTTTCACTCCATATATACACAC